>JAGFPH010003066.1:18762-32468 GCA_018207615.1 Philaenus spumarius
CCTTTGGTTATCCACTTCTTTACCGGTTTGTTTTGCTTTGCTTTTAAACTTAAACTTAATTTAATAAATGTATGCCTACTTAAATTAAATATTTATATACTTATAGATTTACAAACTAATTTATTTTATGTTGTAAAAATGCTGCACAGAAGAACGTTTATTCGATAAAAAGTTACCATAATTTTTCATTTTTAAGAAACAATAAATATTTTCGGGATAAAAAGTAGCCTAGATTAGTCTCTGGAAAGATCTCTACATGAAAATGAATGTATCGTCAAAATTGATTCAGTCATTCCGGAAATTAGCCCGGACAGACAAACAGACAACAAAAAATCCATGTTTAGGTTTTGGTATTTTTTATATTCATTTTATAACCTCAAATCAGATTAAAAAAATCAACTTTATGACATAACCCCAAAGTATAATCTACTATAGGTTTTGTTACATTATTATATATGTTGGGTGAAATGAACTGTTCTATTTTATTGCTACTCACGTACGTAAGTACGTTCACTTGCTTTTATAAGAGGTGATTAATATTGTTTTGGTGTTTGTATTTTGAAGAAACAAAAGCTTAATAAATCACTTTACAACTACTGCTTTGAGGTTATAATAAATCATATAGAATTACAGTAATAGACGCAGTGTATCTTAATAGCTCGTTGTTTTGATAAGGTTAATTTACTTAAATGTATTATTTATACACTTATTTTTGTGTGACAACTGTCTTAATTTATTGATATTTCATACATTAAATGTTGAAATTTGTATTTCCTGTCCACAGGCACTTCTATCACTCCTGATCGCCATCGCCTCGACCTCCTACATTGGATCTCCCCTAGCTTACTCATCACCTTACGGTTACGCATCCCCTGGATACGGCCATGGCTACGCCGCTCCCTTAGCTACGTCCTACACCAGTAGCTACAAAGTACCCATAGCGGCTGCACCTCTCGCTTACACCTCTCCTGTAGTGAAGCCTTACATCGCTCCGTATGGCAAGTCTTACGTAGCTCCCGGTTACGGAGGATACGGTTACAACCAAGGATACGGAGGATACGGTTACGGTTCAGGGTATGGCGGATTAGGATACGTACATGGACTGGGATACGGTCATGGACAGGGATACGGACATGGACTGGGATACGGCCAAGGATTGGGATACGGACATGGACTGGGATACGGTGGGATTTATCACTAATAAGGTTATTACTTATTAGCATTCTACTGTATATTAAAATTCATTTGTAACTAATTTCTTGCTCAACATTTGTGTAACAAAATAAATTATTGTTTCATCTATATTTTGTTTTAGTACTCTATGTTCCTTTATTAAAGTGTTCTGTGTTTACTAATTAAGTCAAATAGTCAATACATGGTGTACAAACCCTTGCTCTCTTCGCGCAGCAATCCCAAGTCGTGGCAAAGCAAATACAAACAGACTATTATATACTCTGATATTCTCACAGAAATTACGATTGGTTAGGGCAGAGGCACTTATATAAGGGTAGAGTTATCGGTAGGGTATCGTTGACCTATACATAATGTAAGAATGACATTGAAATAAGCACTCACCATTCACAATTTATAATACAATAGGTTTTTTCGTTGAAATTTGTTTGTGTTTCCTTTTACCTAAACTGAAAACTGTTGGTTGTGAAGAACAGTTAGGTTTATTACCTGATTCTAAATTTGCCAAGTTAGTTGTTATGGTAATGAATGTAAATACTTTCAAGAAACACGTTTTGGTTCAATATAGGCCTAACCTTAACTTGTACTAAGATTTTGAAACAAATCAGTTATTGTATTTATAATAATGTAACTAAATAAATATGTTTATATTATAATACAGTAAGCATTTTCGTTTTATTTTACTAACCTGATCTAAAAGAGCCGTTGGTTGTGAAGAATAATTAACTGATTACAAATTCGCTAAGTTGGTTGCTATGGTAATCTATATATTATATATAAAAGCCAAATACCAATTACTGACTCCTCACGATTTCTCAAAAACTACTCAATGGATTGGAATGAAATATGGTATGTAGCTTCCTCTAGAGCCCTAAGTGTTCGCTAAGAAAGTTATTAAAAAAATTCTAAATTTTAGGGGGTTTGGGGTGGGGTCAAAGTTACTAAAACTTCCACCAAACAGATTGCAATGAAATTTGGTAGCCTATGTAGCTTCCTCTAGGGCCCTAGGTGCTCGCTAAGTAAAGTTTTCAAAAAATTAAAAAATTTTAGGGGGTTTGGTTGGATCAAATTTACTAAAAATTCCACTAGAAGGATTGGAATGAAATTTGGTATGCAGCTTCCTCTAGGGCCCTATGTCTTCGCTAAGAAAGGTTTTCAAAAGATTTGTAATTTGGGGAGGGTTTTTTTGGGGGGGGGGGTCAAAGTTACTAAAATTCCCCGTAAGAAATACATAGTTTAATATATTTATTGATATATATTTTTTGTTATTATACATCTAACTTTTATTTGTCTACCCGTGCAAAGCCGGATCGGGCAGCTAGTTAATGTATATGCATTAAACGAACGTGTGTTACTTAGCTTTTGATCTGAATCAGCTGTTTTATCTGTTATTATGCTGATATTGTACGAATAAATTTTCAGTATTTTTACGCTTTAAAATTGAAATTTTGCTAAATATTTTCTTGGTGTTTTCAAATTTTCGTTTTTATATCTGAACTAGCTTCCCCGACCCCGCTTTACACGGAGAGACAAATCATAGTTAAATATGGGGATTTTTTAGAAACTTTGACACCCTCCCTAAAATTTCGAAGTTTTTGAAAACCTTTCTTAGCGAGCACCTTCGGCAATAGAGGAAGCAACATACCAAGTTTCATTTCTATCCGTTCTGTAGTTTTTGAGAAATCGTGATTTAGTAACTTGGACTCTCCAAACCCCTCTAAAATTTCGATTTTTTTTTTAAAAACACTTTCTTAGCGAGCACCATCGGCCCTAGAGGAAGCTACATACCAAATTCCATTCCTATCCGTTCTGTAGTTTTTGAGAAATCGTGATTTAGTAATTTTGACCCCCCCCCCCAAACCCTCCTAAAAATTCGAATTTTTTAAAACCATTTCTTATTGAGTACGTATGGTCCTAGAGGAAGCTACATACTAAATGTAATTCCAATCCGTTCGGTAGTTTTGGAGAAATCGTGATGTAGTAACTTTGACCCCCCCAACCCCCCTTTAAAACTGCATCTATGGCCCGAGAGGAAGCTACATACCAAATTTCATTCCAATCCTTTAGGTAGGTTGTGAGAAATCGTGATTTAGTAACTTTAACCCCCCATATAGAGAGAATTATTGCCAAATTTCATGTTTGTAGGCCTCGTGGTTTTGGAGAAACTGTAATGAGTCAATGATTTAATGGTATTTGGTTTTTATAAGTATAGATTAGTTTTTCCTCTACGTTGATGCTACGCCGGTCAGCCAGTCAGTCAGTCATGCAGTCAGGACAAATCCACTTATATATACATTAGTCACATAATATAAGTATAATGCATATTGTTTACGGTAAAAAAAGCCACTAGCTTTCTTGTTACTGTATATACTCAACGTGAAAAGTTAGGTCAAGGGAGCATGCTCTGAAATTAACTGTCTAAAATTTACCATTGCAAGGCCGTGAATTGTAGGTGTGAAAAAATATACAACAATATTTGTTATTATTATGATAAGAATACATTCTGAAAATTTAATAAAATTATCTTGAACTGTTTTTGAAAAAAATTTTGCTTACCTCTTAAAAATATAACTTTTCAAGAAATCGAAAAGAAACACAAACATGGAATTTAAACTGATGTGTGTTAATACTTCCCCGTTTCATAGGCAGATGAATTATCATACTCTTCTTCGCTTCTTCCAACTTAATTTTAGGTAGTCTTCTCATCCTCTTTGCTGTCATATCATAACGAGAGTTCATTACCATGCCATATACAGAGAGGTAGACTTTGACCTTGGCGATAAAACTTATTTTAGAGATGGATTTAATTCAAAATTAATTGGATTGGTTTTCAAGTGTAGGGGAGATTTGCTTCACTTAAATTATAAGCCTTGAGTCAAGGAACAAAATTATAATTACTCTCTTTGTAATTTAAATCAGTTAGAGGGCACATATCGTTTTATCGGAAAATGTCCAATTTTAAAGGATTTCAGATTCAGGTGGTTTGAAAAGCATGAGCTAAGTAAGGAAGAGGTTTTAAAGTATTTGAATGGGCACGATTGGGTGCGGCTTGCAAAATTCTCTCAACAAGCATGGCAATACAGATGGGCTTTAATTCAAGAATTTAATTTCTAATTTTTATTGTTAACGGAGTACATTTTTAAGATATTTCGCCGTTTTGTAATTTAATAAATATGTGTATATTGGTAGTCCAGGTTTGTTTTTTTTAATGCATGTTTTCGAAAGTTATTTTTTAGTTTTAAGATCAGCAAATGCGTAATGTGTTAAGTTTCTTTGATGTAAATTGTGTTTGAAATTACCACCCAACCAAGCAGACAGATTAATCAAGCTATGCTTTTGCAATTAAAATTTACATAATATTGTGTTATTCTATTTCTTGTTGCGAAATAAAGCATTTTTCATTTCATTTCATAACGAGATGGTTTACATTTTTTCAAGAACTGTTAGGAGCAGCTATTGTAGATCTATTAGGTTCAGCTTCACTAAACCTCACAACTTGTATTTTCAACTTTCTTTATATTTATGTCTAACAAATACTTTACATTTTTAGAAACGTTAATTTAAACCTTGGCATTTTTATTTACTTTTATGGAACAACAACAAAAAATCACACACGCAATATATACAGTGTGATTGAAAAGTCAAGGAACGGTGTAATATATTTTTTACCATTATAGATAAAGTAATGAGACTTGGTATATCAATAATAGCCATAAATGTCTACTCTTTTAAGGTATTATCACTTTTTTATCCCTTAAGGGGGACGGCCCACGAGGAGTCAGACAAAATTCTTAAATAGCAGCATAGGTCGAGTTTGGTATCAAATTAAAGGTCTTAGTTAGTAGAACACATTGCCGCAAACCGGACTTCGAAAGGTCCACTCTAACCAAAATGGCGGCCCTAAACGTGTTGAAATAAATTGACATAAAGTTGCTAATATCTCGAAAAGGAAGAATTTTTAGAAAAAAATTCAAGAGACAAAAAATGTTTATTTCAAAGTGCTTGACCTAAACAAAGTGCTCCCAAATCAATTTCGTAAATTTTATTTTTTTAATTTTCTAAGATGAAGGAGTAAAAATAAAATTTACGAAATCGATTTGGGAGTAATTTTTTAGGTCAAGCACTTTGAAATAAATATTTTTTGTCCCTTGAAATTTTTTCTAAAAATTCTTCCTTTTCGAGATATTAGCAACTTTATGTCAATTTATTTCAACACGTTTAGGGCCGCCATTTTGGTTAGAGTGGACCTTTCGAAGTCCGGTTTGCGGCAATAATAATAATAATAATAATAATAATAACATATGCTTTATTGATTTATTTTACAGAATTATAAGGTTTCTTTTCTAACATATAGTCTAGCATGGCTTCAGCCGTCTGCTAGGTTGACATCAATACACACATAAATACAAGTTTGATTAGAAATGAGTACATAAATTAAATTCCCAATTACAATAAAGCTCAGCGATCGTAACCTAAAAGTATTATCAAAAGTTAAATTCTTTTATCAATGCCCATCTATAATGCCATGCTTGTTCAAGATATTTACATAATACTACCCAATCCTTACCATTCATAAAGTCCTTGAACTCTGACATCGACAATCTTTCTTTACCCAGATACGATTTTCTATGTTGCACCAATATCGGGCATTCTGCCACAAAATGGTAAACGTCTTCGTTTACTCCCATATTACATAAAGAACAAAGATAATTTTTCCCTTCAACCCACGGTTTAAAATTTAAATGAATTAACTCGGCTCTACACTTAAATGCCCATTTTATTTCCTGCAACTTATATTCATTTTTACTACAGTTAAAATAGTGTTGTTGCCCTAGATTAAAATCTAAACTGGAGTAAATTTTATGAAATTTCCCATTTTTTGCTGCTAGTAAAAGCTGTTCCCTCTGTTCCAAACTTATTTTTTTCAGTAAATATTTTAATTGAGTATTTTTAGAACTACAGTTAATTTTGTCCCAGACTTCTAAATTCTTGTCTATCCCCACTTCATATTTGGCCCCTAAAGTCTTCCATTCTTTATACCATGAAATGTTAGAATTAACTATTTTTTTTGCCAAAATTTTTGGCAACCTGTCTTCCGGCATAGCCAACACTCCAAACAAATACTTAAAATGAAGCTTCAAAGTATACAAATACAGCTTATCTATCCCCGTCTCCAGATAAATTGCATAATTTGGTGTGTTTAGAGGCAGCCCTAGTAACTTTTTTATGAAAAACCTAAATGCTTTTTCAACACTATTAAATTCCCTATAACCCCAAACTTGAGCTGCATAACTTACTGTTGCTCTTTGAACTGCTTGGAAACTTGATAGTTTTACAGTTAGTGGAACGTGTTTACACCCAATAAATTTAGACCAGACACAGTTTATACTAGCTTTGGCCATTGCTAACTGCTAACTTAGACTTATGATGGTTCTCGTAAGACAAATTCGGAGTTAAGTCAAGCCCTAAATATTTATAACTGTTTACTATTTCAATCTGTTTTTCATCAAAAGTCCACCTTTCATTAGCTGCCAATTTCCCACCGTTTCTAAAAACCATCACTTTCGATTTTATTAAGTTTACTCTTAAATTCCATGTGTTGCAATACATATTTAATTTATCTACCATAGCCTGAAGACCTTCTTTATTTCAATTTATTTCAACACGTTTAGGGCCGCCATTTTGGTTAGAGTGGACCTTTCAAAGTCCGGTTTGCGGCAATGTGTTCTACTAACTAAGACCTTTAATTTGATACCAAACTCGACCTATGCTGCTATTTAAGAATTTTGTCTGACTCCTCGTGGGCCGTCCCCCTTAAGGGATAAAAAAGTGATAATACCTTGAAAGTGTAGACATTTATGGCTATTATTGATATACCAAGTCTCATTACTTTATCTATGTTGGTAAAAAATATATTACACCGTTCCGGGACTTTTCAATCACACTGTATATATACAACATCACAAAAATATGATAAAAATTAAAATTTTCAGAAACTACAACCAAAACATAAACACCTAAAATTGTAGGCCTAGGTAAATACTCACAGATCATAATCAGACACGTTAAAAATTATGAAATATAATAGTTTGTTACGTATTTTAGTACGTTTAAATAATGCGACAATCCAGCCGAACCATTGATGTGAGTTGAACGAATTTCCAAAAAAGTTTCAACCAACTATTTGGGAAATTGATCTACTCACGAAGGCGCTGAAGAGCTGCCTCTGTATACAAAGTATATCAGTGGAATCTGTTTGCTCCTAAGCCTCCAGCTTCAACACAAGGGGTCCTTCATTCCACTTGCAGTGCTGGAAAAACTCACCTCAAAAGTTTGCACCTCGACCTTGGGAGTCTCAGGTTATGAACTGCTTCGCTTCGCTCGCAGAGTACAAACTAGGCAGTCGGCCTCGTATCAGAAGATGCCTTTACGGAGAATCCAACACGGGGATTTAAACTGGGTACTTGTATGGCATTTTACGTTTTAATCGATTTTGGGGGAACTAAGCTATACGGTCGTGTAAAAAAACTAAATGTGCTTAATAATATCCTACACGTTAAAAATAATATGTGCTTTATTAATTTTTTTAGATAAAACTCCGAAAAAGTTTTATTCTAGCACGAAAAATCTAAAAAGTATATATTTCCAGTCAAAAAACATACATAAACTAGTAGTTCTGTGAACAGTACACCTCGCTCGTTGAAAATAACAAATGTGGTTTTGAGCTTAGGTTGAAAATAGTGCGCCAGTAAGGAAGTAACCACAACTCACAGTCACAGCGGCCACACTGACGTAGCGCAGGAAAGAGCAAGACAGCAGGTAAGTGCGCTCTCTCTGTTTCCCTCTCCATAAAATTATAAGGTTTTATGAAGATATGTAAAGAATAAACGTATAAAAACATGTTCAAAATAAAAAAAGTTGGACGATTTTTAACAAATTTTAAGTTTGCGGCCATTTTGTGAGCTTATCGTTAGAGATACGGAAAAAAAATCAAGAAAACAATTTTGTAGAATATAGAATTTGCTACCCGCTAAATGTTATTCGTTTTTCAATTTGACTTACGGTTAAGCCACAAACTGGCTTTGGAAAAAAGTTTACACTGAGAGAATTGGTTCGGCCGCCATTTTTATTTTATTTAAGGTGTTAAAATGAAAAATGGAAAAAAAAAAAACATATATATACGTGGCTCGGCCTAGGAATAAGGAATATTCATGCAAAAAATCATAACAATCGGTCAAGGCGTTTGGCCGTAATCGTGAGACAGACACACAGACACACAGACGAAATGCCGAAAGGTCTAGCTAAAACGGAGACCTCGCTTCATTCGGTCAATAATATTATAAGGTTATACAAATAATTCGACCACGTGAGTTGAGCAAATTTCCAAAATTAAGTTTATATGTTTTATGGTTTCAACCAACTATTTGGGAAATTGATCTACTCATGAAGGCGCTGAATAGCTGCCAGTATGTACGAAATTTATTAGTATAATTTGTTTGTATCTAAGCCTCCAGCTTCGATCCACTTGCATCAGAAAAACTCGCTTTGCGAGTTTGCACCTCGTCCTTGAGGCCTCGGCTTATGGGCTGCTTCGCTTCGCTCCCAGCGTACAAACTTGGCCGTTGGGCCTCGGATCGGAAGATGCCCCACTGTAAAATCCTCCCTCGTTGATTTAAACCTTGTATATTTGTGGTAATTTACGTTTTGATCTATTTTGCCTAAACCAACCAAGGTCGCGTAAAAACAAAATGTGCGGAATGATATCCTACATTTATTTCTTTAGATAAAACTCAAAAAAGTTTCATTCTAGTATGAAAAAAGTAGATACTTCAGGTTAAAAGAAGTATTTCCGATTGTTGGATTTTTTCGACTGAGCGACTTAGACGACCAACTTGTGTACCAAATGTGGACAAAATTGGACTTAAAATGCAGCCTTTAGAGAGTGAACACACACACATATATAGCGTTTTTAATGTCTTTTAAGCTTAGATAAAATAAAATCTGAACACAAAATCTCACAATAAATACGTTTACTAACATCAAAGCGTTTCAACGACAATGTCGCCATCCTCAGTGATGCACGGTCTACAGTAACCAAACTATAACTGCCAGTGTTATAGTTTGGTTATAGTTTAATATAGTATAGTTTAGTATAGTTATAGTTTGGTTACTGTAGCCCGTGCATCACTGATGATGGCGGCATTGTCGTTGAAACGCGTTTGAGGCTAGTAAACGTATTTATTGTGAGATTTTGTGTTCAGGTTTTATTTTATCTAAGTTACTTTCTCACAAGTCAAGCTCATTAGTTATTTATCTTTTAAGCTTGTTTTGGAAACCATGATCGGTGCTCTTTACCTATCCCGACCTTTGGTCTTAGTATAATTGTCACTGCAATAGCTCATCTTTCCTATAGCAATTCGCTAATAACTTTAAAATTCTTTTGTTAGTTGTGTATCTATATGGCACAGCTGACATTTCTACAGCTGAAATTTGTTGTTATTATGCATTATCGAGACTGATACTTTTTGTATAAATTAATAACGGATTCATTTGCAAGAAAAATGTGTATATCCTTTGTAAGGCCAGAGTCCCATTAAGGTCGATAGGCATGCAATGTACTGAAATCATCATTTTTATGTTTTTCATAAATAATAACCCATTAAGTACTAATAGCTTTCCCATACTAAATCCACCTATACGTGTGTCACAACCCGTTGATCCTTTGTCCCACGGCACGCGCGTATGTTCAGGCGTGCGTGTAAGCTGTGATCGTATCTCTCGCCGCGAAATGATATCGCCCAATCATAGCAGTTTCCCAGTTCCCATGGCAGAATGCAGGCCAAGGGAGAGTATTTGGTAACATAGTTGCGTGAGAGATTTGTACATGGGTATAGGAAAGGATCCCACCGTCTCTGTGCACTATATATACTGTCAGCTGTCGTGATATCAGCTGATCATAAACCGTCGCTCAGTCTACATCATGATTAAGATTGTAAGTACAAAATATTACGCTTGCAGTAGCTTGTTTGTGAATTTAGAAAAAACACTAAATTAAATTTTTAGTTAAATAATGGTTATTGTGTCAATTTTTAAGAGATTTGTTTATTCTATAAAGTGTTGCCGTTTTAATAAGCAATATTTTTGATATTATACCTTCCAGAGTTAGAAGTTATGATAAGGGTAGTTTGCTGTTGAATATAACTGAATCCATTATATTAATTATTTATGTTTAAATACTTGACATAAAACATTCTAAAATTTACTAATTTGATTGAGATTATAATTATGTACTAGTGCACCCGACAATGCTTCGCTATTGATTAATTATTGTAGTCTATAACCTTATATATAATACGTGAAGCAGTTTTTTGTAGACACAACTCCTCCCTTACTTCTGGACCAAATTTAATGTTTGAGTTGTCAAAAAATTCGTCTCATTTCGAAGTTTTGCAATAAGGTTTTTGAATGTCAAAAAATTCTTATCCTTAATGGCGTGAGCTAATCTCAAAGGTCGGGTTTTCGCCACAAGATTAACATGGAACGAATTTAAAAACCATTTCTATACAGAACAGCTGCTTATAATAAGAAACAAACTGATCCAGCTGCTTTCGTGGATGTAAATAATGATGTTTACAGTAAATTAAACATAATATAAGGTTAGGCCTAGACTGATGAAACAAATTCTTGAATGTATTTACATTCATTACCATAGCAACCAATTGAATAAAATAACAGATGAAACAATTGATTCGGATATCCAACTACAAAATAATATTTTAAGTTAGGCCTATACTGAACCAACACATGTTTCAACACACACAAAACAATAAAACCTTGCGTTAAGGAATTTAAAAATAAGAAAAAACTATGTTACATCCTAATTAAAAATAAATAAGACATATAGTAAACCTATTTATTGATAATATACGGTAATAATTGATAGTGAGTAAATTTTGGTTGGGTTTTTGATTAAGTGTACACCTGAGCCTTACTGGTTCTTTTAACCTTTATTATAACTGTTATAAAATATACAAAATAATTTGATTTGAACATTTAACATTATTTACCATCTTAGTTTTGAGGTTATTATTAATCCTACACTTTTATTATAAATAAAACATAACATGTTTTTAGAAGGTTCCATCGGGGGTTGACATGCGGAGCACGCAGGGGTCTCCCCTAGTAAATATATAATTAGTTTAAAATCAACAACACAATTTAGTGGGTGTATTGAAACATTTATTTTAAAGTGTTTAAGTGTTTATTTTTTGTGTGTGTGTAAATTAAGTTTCTTATGCTCAGGGCAGGTAGTAGCGTGCGTATTCAACATAATATGGGTGTTAATGCAATTTATTTTATGTGGGTAGCTGTCACACTTTAATCATTATTTATTTTAAGTATAGTTATCCCATTCCATTACTTTGACTCAAGTAATCAAATTGCAAATGGTTTTTTATATCACTTAAGCATAATATTACACAAATTTAGCTTTATACCTTGTAGGAAGTTGGTGCAAATTATTTGTATTGTATAGGAATAGCTACCATATTTTAATCCCTTTGTTTGTAGTGATTATACCCTCTAAAGATACTGGTACTTATATGTGTAAATTGTTAAATTATTTGAGTAGTTTTTCAGCATATAGAAAAAGTAAGTGTAATAAACCAGGAACTGGCACATACTTTCTCACAAACATAATTAAATTATTAAACAGATTCACTGTGATTTCATAATTGTAGAGGGGGTAGGAGAGGTGATAATAAAGTAGGAGATTAACTAAAAAATATTATTATCATTAGCTAGAGAGAAAACTATTCGATCGATTTTAAACAAATTTGCACCAAACACGTCAATTAGGCCAGCATGGATGCACGAAAAAAGGTTTTGAAAATTTTTGAAAAACAACTCCATTTTCGGCCAAAAAACCACCCAAAATGCAAAAATGTGTTATTATTATTATCTAAACGAGAATGTTTAGAAAGATGCGGTTTTCGCATATGGTATTATACATTAAGGGCTACAAATAAGTCAAATTTTATCAAAATCGTTAGAGCAGTTTTTTTATAAAAAAATAATAACTAATTTTTTGGGGGATTTTTTGCCAAAAAGTGGGTTGTTTTAAAAAAAAATTCAAAACACTTTTTCGTGCATCTATGCAGGCCTAATTGACATGTTTGGTGAAAATTTCTTCGCAATCGATCGAATAGTTTTCTCTCTAGCTTTGTATACATACAACAGACATACAGACACACAGACAGACTACAGACAGACATACAGACAGACATTTTGTAAAACCAATTTTTTGGTATTAGGGGATCCAAAAACGGATATTTCAACAAAAATCTTTGCGATCACTATACTTTTTCTAATACTATAGTATAGTGGGAAAGTAAAAAGGATTATTTAATTTCAAGGGAAGCTATCTCATATATTTTTTCGACTAAAGTGATTGAATGCAAATTTTGTTTTACCATTTAAGAATAATATTAACCAAATTTAGCTTTGTCGCTTGTAGGAAGTACGTGCAATGTATTTTGATTTTGTAAGGGTAGCTACCCCATTTTAATACCTGTGATTTTAGTGACCGTACTACCTAGAAAACCCTTGTACCGATAAGTGTAAATTCTGAATTTTTTAGTGATTTTGAAACATATAGAAAATTTGAGCCTATAAATGATTATTTAATTTTAAGGGTAGTTATCCCATTTCATTCCTTTGACGTAATTTTGTCAAAACCACCAACAGGTGGTTTTGTAAATCACGTAAGTATAATATTACACAGTTTTACCTTTATAGGTTGTAGGAATTTAGTACAATTTATTTTTATTCTATAGGGGTAGCTACCATATTTTTAATGTCTTTGAGTTTAGTGAAGGTACTCTCTAAACAATACTGGTACTAATAAGTGTAAATTGTTAAATTTTTAGTGAAATTATTTGAGTAGTTTTTGAGCATACAGAAAAAGTAAGTCTATAAATTATTAATTCTAGTTGATTTTTACCTTATTTGGTATGTCAAACTATTCCTTTAAATTAGTTTGACATTCCAAAGAAGGTAAAAACTAACTAGAATTAGTTTTACACTAGTCCAAAGGCTTCAATCATGGAATTTAAATGTAATAGGTTATATAATTTCATCCCTTCGACTTAAGTAATTGAATTGCAAATGGTGTTTTACATCATTTAAGAATAACATTACACTATTTTAGCTTTATAGCTTCTAGGAAGTTAGTTCAATTTAAATATATTGAGTTTATTTGAATTTGGGGTGTAGGTGTAGCAACCCTATTTCAACCGCTTATACTGGCAATAAAATGAATAAACTGTGAAATTTTAGTGTAATCGGCCAAATAGTTTTTGAGTCTATAAAAGAAACAAACATTCATTTTTATAGCGAGTTATTGAGGTTTGATGTATCTTAAGCGAGCTCCATCCAAAGCCGAAGTAAAATTAGGAGTGACAATGAAACAAATACACAAATAACACATCCAATCTCTAAGATTAACTGTAGTATTT
>JAGFPH010003066.1:32568-51381 GCA_018207615.1 Philaenus spumarius
ATGGGAAAATTACCCTTAAAAATAAAAAATTCACAAAAATGAAAAAAACGCCTGGAGATACCGTAAATTAGTACCTCCATACCAAATTTCATCAAAATCGGACTACTGGTTTAGGCTCTAGGTCTGATAACATCCACACAGACACACAGACACACAGACACACATACAGACACACACACAGACATCACTCCGAAAACCACTTTTTTAGGTTCAGGGGGACCCAAAACGGATATTTCCACCAAAAACTCAAACTCGAAAATTTTGACGAATACAATACTTTCTCCATATACTATGGTATAGGGGGAGAAAGTAAAAATGTAGTTCCCTCTACAGCCTACTTATTACTAATAAACAAATTAATGACCTGCTTTGACGTTATAATAAAACTTTAATTTTCCAGAACTTTAATTGTCTATTACTTTGAAACGAAGCAAGCAAGATACTAAGCTCTAGTTTGCGCCATTCTGTTTCTCTTTTAATAAGCTTTACAATGGTATATTACGTGACATACTTTTACATTTGACAATGATAACCCCATTCCCCCCAAAAATCATATAAGTTCAGACATGTCAAACAATTTGTCCTGATATCAAACAAAAGATATACGGTGTACTAAGTTTTGTAAATTTATTTTCAGTGACACATTATGAAGGGACTTTATGTTTGAATCGTCATGTCTGAAATATAGGTGTCTAAATTATTCCAAACAAGGGTATGGTTTCTTTATCACCCTTTGTAATACAAGTGAGTGCAAAATTAAAAGAAAATAATTTTTGTAATATGATATGTCGTGATACTAAGCCCGCAATTAAACATTTAGAAGACAATATTTTATTTACACAATTTGTTTAGAACAGGTTACTTCACCAGAGTGTATTGAACAAGGCCTATTCTTGTGTCAAACCCACCCTGACATATTTTGCACATTGTGAGAATTCGTCGCAAACGTTTCCTCCCAAAACGGGAGTTGAAGATGTCATCCCAACAGCTCCAGTTCTGATCGGCATGTGACATCGGCTGCTTTATGGTGATACAGGTCGGATGTTAACACATCTTTAAACAGTTTCTCTTTCGTACTGTGTAACCGCCTGTTAGATCTAGTACACGAAACCAGATAAAGAAACTAGACGTAACAATGTCAAGTACGGCTTCTTTGCAAAGAGATTTCAGTAAAACTGTAACATAAACTATAAAGGTTTACGGTTCAGTGAGATGTGATTACGAAGTGATGTTTTCTGTGAACATTATCAATTCCTACAAAATCCAGTGTAAGTGAGTAACAATATAATATAACAGCTGATTTTACCCATCATCTGTAATAGTTTAACAAAACCTGTCTTAGATTATACTTAGGGGTTATGTTTACAACTTCGATCAATAATGTTATGCCTTGTAAAGTTGATTTTGTTTTAATATTAGTTATAAAACTAATGTAGGCTATAATACTTTATAAGATTTGCTTTGAGGTTTTAAAATGAATGTAAATACAATATTTTATCATCAATGTATGATAAATATTAAAAGTATGATAAATAAAGAAAAAAGTTCAAACTTTGTACTTAAAAAATGTCAATTAAGTGACAAATGAACCGGATTTCAAAAAATGCGAAACGTAAAACGGATGCATATTGTGACTGTGGTTAAAATGAGACATTTCAAACAATTTTATGATAAATAAACGGTACCAGAAACTGGCACATACTTTCTCACAAACATATTTAAATTATTAAACAGATTCACTGTGACTTCATAATTGTAGTTGGGCTAGGAGAGGTAATTTATTAAAGTAGGAGATTAACTAATAAATGTTATTATCATTAGTATTATTATTCTCTAGAGAGAAAACTATTCGATCTATTTCGAACAAATTTGCACCAAATACGTCAATTAGGCCTGTATAGATGCACGAAAAACGTTTTGAATTTGTTTGAAAAACAACCCCATTTTTTGCCATAAAACCACGAAAAATCAGGTATTATTATTAATATTATTAGTTAAACGAGAGTTTTTAGAAATATGCTGTTTTTGTATTGTACATTAAGGGCTACAGAAATAAGCCAATTTTATCAAAATCGATAGAGCTGGTTTTTATACCATAATAATAACAGATTTTTAGTTTTTTTTTGTCAAAAAGGGGGTTGTTTTTCAAAGTTTTTCAAAAACGTTTTTCGTGCATCTATACAGGCCTACTTGACATGTCTGGTGCAAATTTGGTTGAAATCGATCGAATAGTTTTCGCTTTAGCTTTGTATAAATACATACATACATACATACAGACAGACAGACATTTTGTAAAACACACTATTTTTGGACTCAGGGGGTCCCAAAACGGATATTTCCACAAAAATCTCAACATGGATTTTTTTTGCGATCACTATACTTTCTCTATACTATAGTAGAGTGAGAAAGTAAAAAAAAACGAAATAAATGGTTAAATTTAACATTGTTCTTACTTTTTTCCAAGATGGCCGCCACTACATAAGTTAAGGCTTTAGACCAGTCATTAGAGTATACGAAATTACTAGAGTATGAATTAGAGTATGAATTACAAAATTTAACAGCTAACCGTTTATTACTCGAAAAATAGTTTATAGATGAAAACACAGATTATTCCATATTGTGGAGTTATTGAAACAACAAAACCGGTAAAAATTTTAAAATTATTGTGGTTTTTTTATATTTTGTAAATGATTAGATGAAACGCTATACTTTTAATGCTGAACAGTATTGCAGTAGTTTGAAATTAAAAATGTTTTTCGCACCAAAAATAACCGACGTGACGGCCGTCTATGGCCAATGAATCACAAAAATATAAATTATTAGCATTTACTTATGAAATCAAAATCAAAATTAAGTATTAATTACAAGTTTTAAAGAACAAAATGTAATTTAATATGGAGTCGTCCTCATTTTCTCTAATTATTACATCAACCTTGTTTTACTGTTTGTTTTGCTGTACCTTGTTTTTTCCACCCATTGGCGCGGTACACCTTGAAAACTTAAATCACCTTGAACACACAAACAGTACTCAGCTCAAATGGGTGGAATTTTGGTGGTGAAATGAGTAAAGCATATCAGTAAAGCAAGATTAATCTAATGAGAAAAAATGAGGAAGGCACAACATTGAATAATATATTTTTATTTCAATTTGAATTTTTAATTCATAAGTGCATGTTATTCATTGCAGCGGAAAATTTTCGTCTTTTCAATTTTAATTTGATAACCTATATTGTTTCTAATTTTATATATATAATCCAATTATAACTCACTGACTCATTACGAAATCTGAAAAACCACCGAACAGATTGGAAAGCAATTTGGTATGTAGCTTCATCTAGGGGCCGTAGATGCTTGCTAAGAAAGGTTTAAAAAAAATCGAAATATTAGGGGAGGTTCGCGGGGTCAAAGTTACTAAAAATCCCCATAAGAAATACATAGTGTAATATATTTATTGATGTATATTTTTTGTTAATTTACATTTACCTTTGATTTGTCTATCCGTGCAAAGCCGGATCGGGCAGCTAGTATTTTATATATATAAGATTGTTGGCCAATTTATGATGTCATTCCTTTTTTAAGAGATCTTTCTTGACGTACTTATTTTTTAACACGAATTGTTTTTTGATGGGATTAGTATTTACACAGTGCTTAGATTGTTTTTGTTTACATGTTTAAAAAGATTTATTTTTTATTTTATTTATTTTTTATTTCATTCCTTTTATTACAATAAGAAAGACACAATAATACATTAAATACTATAAAATACACAAAAGAGAAAAAACCAAAAAAATATTACTTCTAAATCCAAAAACAATAAAAAATTTAATATACACAAGTGAAAAAACTTTAGAAAAAATACATTAAATACTATAAAGTACACAAAAAAGAAAAAACCAAAACAATATTACTTCTAAATATTAAAACAATAAAAAAACCTAATATACACAACAACAGAAAAAATTTAAGAAGAAGAAGAGAAAAAAGGAATAAATAATGCAGCCTCCATGGGTCTGCCCGTTTTGAGGTTGCCTATGTCTCAATTAAAAAAGAGAAGAAAAAAAAACAGATTTTTTTTTCCCGGGCATGTCGCCCGGGCAACATGCACGTGGTCGACGTTATCGTCTGTGTTTCATGTACTGTGTTTATGTGTATAACTTATTGTGTTTCTAACGACCTCACTAGTGAGAGAAAATGACTTTTAAGTGTATATTTTTGTGTGTGATGTGTGACCAGAAGATGGGATAACCCCGAAACTGCAGTTGTCAGGAATATTTAAAAAGGATTGGACAGACAGTATAAAGGTAATTCATACCTATTAATATTTGTAAAAAAACAGAGTTTAAGATGACATCGGGAGCAGTTAAATTCTTAATAAATTAAAATTAAATTTAAAATTGATTACAAATATAAATAAAAGAAAGACAAGAAAAATTTGTTCTGTTAATTAATATAAATATTTTACAAGAAGTAAAAGTTAAGCGCTTCGTTTGCTACTGCATAAGACAATAATAAATAAGTGTAGGTGTAGACATTTTGAATGAATCTCATTAAATCGTTGAAATATTATGCATTTTTTAAAGCAACTTTTAGTAAAGTTATTATAAATTAATTATTTATTTATATAAATTATTACAAACATATGGCTAAGATTACGAATGGGTGCTACAACGTTTAATCTCTTTGGTAAGACTCTGTCCTTTATAATCTTACATCAAATTCAAACCTTGTTACACTTAATTTCTTTAATGTGGCCTGAATAAGTTTAAAACAAATCTGGGCTCTTTCCCCAGACGCAAACAGCGAGTTATTATAATATTAACGTGTGTACCTCTTTGTCTGTATATCTGTGAGTCAATGTATCTGTCTGTGACACCGTAGCTCCCAAACGGATGAACTATTTAAAAAAAATTATTTATTAACGTGACCTGATTTAGAGTGTTCTTAGCTATGATTCATGAAAATATTTACAGCCTCTTGGGAGCTACGATGCCACAGAAAGCTCCTTTCTAATTGATGTGTTGGGGGTTTAAATTTTTTGGAATTTTACCATTTAAGAATATTGTTATTATAAAATCTCCACTGCCATAACCACTTTCAGCTAGAGTTTACCTCCTCAGTCCAGGAGATATTTTTGATTTTTTTTTTTTTGTGTATTTTTAATGACGTATGCCTTATTTGAATTAAAAAAGGTAAAATAATGTCTTAATTTTTGGAAAAAGAATGCCTCCTCTCTGCAACATTCGGATTTAATATTTAAGTGAATATACAAATGAATCTCTTTCTTAGAAGTCCGCAGTTCTCTATTTCTTTTTTTTTGCGAATTACGTAAGAGCTTTTTCTATCATTCAAATGTTCAACAAAATCCTTAAATTCAAGACTATCTCTGGAAGTAAAAAAAGAAGAACAGATAAAAATTTAGTAGTGCCACACCATTGCCACTAAATTATTTAATCACAATAATAGTAAATAATAATTATGTTTAGGCTAGAACTTTGGTTAGGAAATGAGAAATTCGACAATAATTTCCTCCAATTTAGAAAAAGAAACAAATTAAGGTGATTTTTAAGTGTTTTCCTATGAGACAAAATTTCAAATTCTTTTCTGAGCTAAAAATTCCAAAAATTACTAACTTTCTCATTCCAGGAAGTAGAACGAACAACCATTGCAACTGAAATAAACTTCTCTGTTTGAAGTTATTGTTTGTTAATGATGGATGTTGAATTTTATTATAATTACTTGTTCGGACATTTGCCATCATTTGTGTGTTAATGTCTATAGTGTTTGATTATTTAACACACAAATGATGGCAAATGTCCGAACAAGTAATTATAATGAAATAAACTGTCTCCAGGATACATTACTGTTTGCAATGCTGTTAGAGAAAAACCAGTAACAATGGCGACACTATTGTTTTCTGCAGTGTTTAAGGATGATTATAAAGTAATTACAAAAAATACTTTTACTGAGAAATCGTAATTGTCGGTCCGCCATTTCAGTTGCTTTCAAACAGTGACCCTTTGAGGATCGCATAACATGAAAACCACATCAGCAGGTGACGCCAACAATGTATGTCTACAACTGCTTAGCAGTTCCACCAACTTATTGCGTTCAACACAAAAAATTCCCACACAAACAATGATTTGTGTCTGCTTATGGAGACACCTGGTATACGGATAAAGAATAGCAAGATACAACAATAATAGTGTCGCATGAAATCATTCACCTAAAACACTTTGGAAGCGTCCTCAGTATATAATATATGACATGAAGAAATGAAGAGTGAAAAGTTGCATTAAGACAAAATGCATTGTTGTAAATTAACAGCTGATTTACTCAACTATATATTTTTTAATATAGTTTTCAATTATTTCCATCTGATTTGTTTCATTTACAAAATAAGCTGATAAATAATTTATTTCAGCTGGTATTATCAATTGAAGGTCCTTTTTATTTGATAAATTATATGAATTGATATAGAAGTTTAATTTGCTGTTGTATTACTTATTGTTTATTATTATCAATATTATACCACTGTTTAAAGTTCGTTATTGGACGTATTACGATTGTAAAGTGGTGACACCATTTTTTATCTCGTTGACCGAGCGACCCGAGATCTTCGTTTAAGCTCGACCGTTCGGCATTTCGTGTGTGTGTCTGTCTGTCTGTCTCACGATTACGGCCAAACGCCTTTACAGATTGTCATGATTTTTTGCATAAATGTTCCTTATTCCTAGGCCGAGCGATGTATATATAAGGGTTCTTCCATTTTTTATTTTTAACCCATTAAATAAAATAAAAATAGCGGCCGCACCGTTTCTCTCAGTGTAAGGTTTTTTTTTCCAAAGCCAGTTTGTGGCTTAACCTTAAGTCGAATTGAAAAACTATTAACATTTTGCGGCTAGCAAATTTGATGTTCTACGAAATTGTTTTCTTGGTTTTTCCGTATCTCTAACTGTAAGCTCACAAAATGACCGCCAACTTCAAATTTGTAAAAATCGTCCAAGTTTTTGTATTTTAACCATGTTTGTATACGTTTATTCTTTAGATATCTTCATAAAACCTTATAATTTAATGGAGAGGGAGAGAGAGAGAGAGCTACCTGCTGTCTTGCTCTTTCCTGCGCTACGTCAGTGTGGCCGCTGTGACTGTGAGTGAGTAGTGGAGGGGAGCCGAGATAAGGAGCCCGATTGGCGTTGCGTCGGCTTTACTGAGTTGTAGTCCTTTACCAACTGCATTCCCTTATTCATTTTGTTTCTTTGTTGCACCACACATTATTTAGAGTCGAACTGTTTGGTAATTATTCACTGGCTAAAACTTCTACTGTCTTCCTTACTGGTACACTATTTTTAACCTAAGCTCAAAACCACATTTGTTATTTTAACGACCGAGGTCTACTGTTCACAGAACTACTAGTAAAATTGTACATGTACCACATGTCTACCTTCAAAAACTTTGCATTCCATATAAAAGGTAAAAAATTACAAACCCACCACAATACACATTTTAAAATTATGTAGAACCACATTCATTTCTGCATTGAAATACCTCTCAGGCATGCATTATAAAGCTGTTTCAAAATTTAAATCTCATTAAGTATGCAGAATCCATTTTTTAAATGAGCCACTATTGATTGTTATCTATCCGCAAACTTTAAACAGGGAACCTTTCCTTGTTTTTCGAAAAATTAAAAATATGTAACTAAAATATTTGTAAATTTCAAGTTTCTTATGGAAAACTCTGTATCTTATATGATTTTAGATTTTAATAGTAGCCTACTTTATTATTTTTGTTTTTGGTATTTTTCTTACGATTGACCTTTTACAGTTGTAGGGGTAAGAAGTTTTAAAAACATGATAATTGAGCGAAAGATATGTTTTGTATTTAGAGTTTGAACCAATAACAATGCTTTTAACAGCAATAAAGCATTTTTTAGACAAATAAATAACTTTTTAATATCAACAAATACGATTTTTTTATCATAATCAGAATAATTCGCAAATTTGTCCCACGTGAAAAATTAAGTTAGTTGATAACAAATGTTTAATATCAGCTGTTGATTCTTATTGTTACAAATCATTGTAGTTTATCGAAATACCTCTGTCTATTAGGTTACAAGTTCTCTTTTTAAAGTTCAGTTTTTTATGATTTTATAATGGAAATTGCTGAAAACTTTCGAACTTCTTGTAGAACACCCTAAGTTTTATGATGATTTTGGATTTTACTAAATTCTGGATTCTGATTCAGAAACATTTTAATGTCCCATTAATAATACAAAGGTTGACCACCATATTGGAAAATGGAGGCAATTTACAAACATTTGCACTTCGTATTTTGTAATTTCTCTAAAAACAAGGGAAGGTTCCAAAAAATTTAAAGTTTAGGGTCAGATTTATAGTTTACAAGATTCCAATGGTGGCCAATTTAAAAAATACACTCTGTATATCTTTTAAGTACAGGAGTTCATGAAAAATTATTACTATCATCTTTGGATGCTGTGGACCTATTATCAACTGACAATGACTTACTCGTCAAACAATTGCAGTTAATTTTGATACATGTTTAGGATTACCGTAGTGAATAAAATAAACGCCCAAATAGTATAAAAATATTCAATTTATATTTCTTATAAAAAATATGTTTTTGGTTTCCTTGACAAAACTAATATCAGTGTTGCGTTGCTTTGCATTTGTTCAGCAGTGGCTCAGTGATGATAACCACCCAGAACATAGCCGAGTCCTGAGTAACCATGGTTGTATCCCAGTCCATGGCTGTATCCAAGTCCAGGGTATCCGTGGCTGTACACCAATGGGGCAGCGTAGGTCTTGATGACAGGCACTGAGTGAGATATCTTGTAGGTGTTGGAGTACGAGGTGGCGACGGGGGCAACATACCCGTGACTGTAGGCGGGGATCACGTGACTGTAGGGCGAATAGGAGGCGAGGTAACCGGCTGAGGCGGCGGCGACCAGGCAGGTGAAAAGTACCTGGGAAAAAAATATAAATCTGAATTAACTTTGTAAACAGGACTGAATATTCGCTAAACATTTTTGTAAGTAGAGCTAGTAACACATTTTTGTTCGCATGTTTATTTAATTATTATCCTACTTTTTCTGTTTAATTTGATATATAGTAAGCGGGGAAAATATGGCGAGAAACAAGAGTAAAAAATATTTGTATAATGCATGATTGCTTTGTGCGAGAAACATTTGCAGAACCATCATATGCAGCTCTATGTCGATTACTTCCGTAGACTACTGTACTATTTCCTCTAATCTGTCCATTAGTTTGCCTTTTCTGCAGGAGAGTACAATATCCAGGTTATTGATGTCGGTATATTAACCGTCCAAAGTTAATGCTATAATGCCGGAAAGAACCGACCAACATATTAAATTCCCAAGTCAATTTCATAGCATATCCTATATACGAATAAGTCATCAAATCAGCTTATAATCAGCTATATGCAGTGCATTTTTGGTGGACAAAACGTGCGAACTCACAAATTTTTGCATAAATCGCTTTCAAATGGGCTAAATAGTAAGTCCCTAAGCCCCGAATATAACCTTGAGCTTTTTATGTTATTAACAATTATATATTGTAATTACGTTTTTTTGGAAATAACTCAAAAAGTATAATAGATAGCAAAAAATAGCTATATACTTTTTTGTGAGAAATTTTCATCCGCGTTGTTTGAAATAAAAGAAATTTAAATAGCTTGTCGTAATAACAAGTTATTAACAAAAAACCCTTTTTTAATTAACAATTAAATTACGTGGCAACTGTTTGGTCTAACAAACATGCGGTTTTTGACAAAATGGGGGTATTTTGATGTAGTTTAAGCCCACACATTTGTTTGTATATATTACCAAAATGTTTGCCAAAAATAAAAAATAAAACTTTTTTTGAATGAAATTACTGCTGACGAAAAATAGGCCGATTTTGATGTTTCAGGTCTTAAACTCTTCATAAGGCTTTATAGTTTTTATACTTTTATTTTAAAATTTTGTCGAAAAAACGCGTTTTTTAAAATGGTTTTTATTAATAACTTTTGCAATTTTGATTGTATCAAATCGCAATTTCCTGCAAATTAAAGAAGAATATAATACGATCATTAAAAGAAAAAAAATTCCCGATAGCTCAAACAGAGCACATTTTATGGGCCATTTTACGTTTGGTGCCGCTTCTCCGCATGGACTCAATATTTCGTAAAAGTACAAAAACAATAAGAATCGGTAAGATTTAAACTTCCATAAACAATATTGGATATAATTTTTAAAATTCTAGTGATCGCGAGTTAATTAAAACGCAAATAAAATAATGTGGCCAAACAGGGGTCACGTAATTTAATTCTTTATTAAAGAGGGTTTATTGTTAATAACTTTTTATTACGATAAGCTATTTAAATTTCGTTTATTTGAAACAACGCGGCGGATGAAAATTCCTCACAAAAAAAGTATATAACAATTTTTTTGCTATCTATTATACTTTTTGAGTTGTTTCCAAAAACCCGTAATTACATATATATAAATGTTAATAACAAAAAAGCTCAAGGTTATATTCGGGGGAAACTTAGGGGCTTACTATTGAGCCCATTTGAAAGCGATTTATGGAAAAATTTCGGAGTTCGCAAGTTTTGTTCACATTTGCCTTTTTTAGAAGCACTGCAAATGGCCTATTATGGAAGGAGTCGCAGTAGGGATTATTGTTTCTTATCTGTTGGCCGCTCTGCGTATCAGCTAAATGATTTGGCAAGAATAAATGTTTGTGTCTGTTGGCCAACAAGTGTACGGTGTTTTTGTGATGTGTTTTTTATGTTTTTAATTTATTTTGACGACACCCTAATGGACTTAGATGTATATGTGACACGTATATGTGAGTTAAAAAAAAGTTAATATGTGTTTCTAGTTAGTTGTACAGTGTTTGATATTGAGCTGAGTCGCGAAACAGCTGTTACACTTTAACGAGGGCCAGGAAAAATTATTGACGGTAAGCAATTATATTTATATCTTGAATCACGTACCAGTTAGCTAACTTTTATAAAAGGTATCTTCAAACAAAACTATAATATTGAAAAATGCATTATAAAGTAAGTCAATACTACCCCAATATACTGATTGTTAAAATATTCTCTGAATGGTAAAATAACTTGAAACAGAAAAACATCATTTAAATTTACATTTAAAAATATTTTCTTGTTCGTATAAAGAATAAATTTCAAACATAAGGGACAAGGGTTGCTTATCAAATATGTGCACTACATTTTAGGTCAATATCTTTTTAATTTCCAAAGTGTTTGGTAAAAAAAAATCAAAATGGCGGATAGTTATAACACTATTACCGAACCTACGTTTATTGAAATTTGTTTCTTGTTTTCACCCAAAACAATAGTCTGGTTAAATTTGAGAGAGTATTTTCTAGCCACCCTGTACACACGAGATAAATACAATTTTGCTGGTCAATAATGATAATTTTACTTCGTGTGTTTTAACGTTTTACTTTCTAACTATACTAAAGTATAGAGAAAGTATAGTGATCGCAAAAAAATCGATGTTGAGATTTTTGTGCCGTTTCGGGACCCCGTCTGTATGTCTGTTTGTCTGTCTAAATGTCTTTATGTATGTATGTATACAAAGCTAGAGAGAAAACTATTCGATCGATTTCTAACAAATTTTTACCAAACATGTCAATTAGGCCTGTATAGATGCATGTATAGATGCACGAAAACAGGTTTTGAACATTTTTGTAAAACAACCCCCTTTTTGGCAAAAAAGACCCCCAAAAATCTGTTATTAATTTTTTATAAAAAAACTTCCATAACGATTTTGATAAAATTTGGCTTATTTGCTTATTTGTAGCCCTTAATGTACCCCACCATATGCAAAAAACAGCATATTTCAAAAATTTCTCGTTTAGCTAATAATAATAATAATAACTAATTTTGTTGGTGTTTTTACTGAAAAGGGGGTTGTTTTTCAAAACCTTTTCTCTAGCTAATAATATTTATTAGTTAATCTCCCACTTTAATATACACCTCTCCTACCCCTCCTACGATTATAAAGTCACAGTGAATCTGTTTAATAATTTAAATATGTTTGTGAGAAAGTATGTGCCAGTTCCTGGTACTGTTTATTTAATACTGTGTGATCGTGAAAAGTTTTAAATGCTGTGTACTGTGTATTGTTTTTATGTTCGGCAAGTAAATAACATTAATGCTCTGAACGTGTGGAAGAATTGCAACGCATTTTTGTGAAGATCTGATGATGGTGATATAGCTTCAATTAAACCTGTTATCTGTGTAATAATAAAGATTGTTGGAACGGAGAAAATAAGGTAATTAATTATAGTAATTACACAACTTAGATTAAAAGAACAATCCTGGAGGCTGCTCGCATAATGTAACTATAATCTCGGTCATATGTTAATTAATGTAAATATATTTCAAGGATCTCATAATTTAATCAATATATAGCTATTAAATATTAGACCGCCAATAATTCGCTATCGCATGATTTTAGTGTAAAAATATATAAGTAGATTAAATTACCAAACACAACTTAGTGAGTGTAATGAAAACGATCTTGAAGTGACTAGTGGTTAAAATAAGATTATTTATTATCATAGCAAGTGGTATAATTCGCATTAAACACATGGGTGTTTAATATTAAGTACCTGGGCGACTGAGATTATTAAGTATTTTGTTTTTGTTTTATTGTTTTTTTTTTAGGAAAATGTATGTAAATACGAATCACATACTGAATAAATATGAATATTTTTCGATCTTACGTACATATGAACTGTTTATTTAAATTTAAAAAAACATGATTATAATTATGAGTATAAATTTTATTATGTAATATTAATATTATCATTATTTAATCTAATTAATTCCGAATTACTGAAATTTATAATAAAATAAAGATTCATTACATTAATTAATAGTAAGTCAATAATTTTAAATATATTTGTTTTAAATTTATAGCAATAATAACAGATTTCAAATGTATGATCTATGACACGTGACATAATGTGGTTATAGCATTGAACTATAACATTTTTGAGATTATTTTAATGGTGTGTTTACATGTATTTCCATGGTGACATTGTTTACACAATAATTAAAGGAATAACTAAACGAGTCCATTACAAACGTCTACAGGTTAATTAGCGTGCAACTAGATACTTATCTAGCAAAGAGCGTAGTAAGTGGGATTAGGAAACTCGTTGCATTGTTTTAACTAATTAAGTCGTTAAACTTTGATTTAGTCTTGACAAAGGAAACAATAAAAATACAACTGAAATAACAACAGATTGGTCGTTATGTAAGAATAACTACTAACGCTAAATACATTTTTATTACATTGTAAATACTACAGTTAATCTTAGAGATTGGATGTGTTATTTGTGTATTTTTTCATTGTCACTCCTAATTTTACTTCGGCTTTGGATGGAGCTCGCTTAAGATACATCAAACCTCAATAACTCTCTATATAAAAATGAACGTTTGTTTCTTTTATAGACTCAAAAACTATTTGACCAATTTCACTAAAATTTCACAGTTCATCCATTGCATTGCAAGTATAAGCAGTTGAAATGGGGTTGCTACCCCTACACCCCAAATTCAAATAAATCCAATGAATTTAAATTGAACTAACTTCCTAGAAACTATGAAGCTAAAATGGTGTAATGCTATTCTTAAATGATATAAAACACCATTTGCAATTCAATTACTTAAGTCAAAGGGATGCAATTGGATAACAACCCCTGAAAGGAAATAATCATTTGTATTTAAATTCCATGACTGTAGCCTACGGATTAGTGTAAAACTAATTTTAGTAAATTTTTAAATTACTTAAAATGTAAAACTATTGTAAAGGATTAGTTTGACATACCAAATAAGGTAAAAATCAACTAGAATTAATAATTTATAGACTTACTTTTTCTGTATGCTCAAAAACTACTCAAATAATTTCACTAAAACTTTTACAATTTACATTTATTAGTACCAGGATTGTTTAGAGAGTATATCCACTAATATCAAAGAAATTATAATAGGGTAGTAACCCTATACAACAAAAATAAATTGCACTAACTTTCTATAAGCTATAAAGCTAAATTTGTGTAATACTACACTTAAGTGATTTACAAAACCATCTGCAATTAAGTTAAATTAATGAAATGGGATAATTACACTTAAAATTAAATATAATCATTTATAGGCTCAAATTTTCTATATGCTTCAAAACTACTCAACTAAATTCACTAAAAATTTCAGAATTTACACTTGTTGGTTTTCTTGATAGTATGGTCACTAAAAGCATAGGTATTAAAATGGGGTAGCTACCCCTACAAAATCAAAATACATTGCAAGCACTTCCTACAAGCGACAAAGCTAAATTTGGGTAATATTATTATTAAGTGATAAAAAAAAACCATTTGCAATTCAATTACTTTAGTCGAAAAATTTAAAGAGATAGCCTGCCTTGAAATTAAATGATCCTTTTTACACTGACTTTTTCTATATGCTAAAAAACTGCTCAAATAATGTGACATATAAGTACCAGTATTGTTTAGAGAGCATGGAAACTAAAATCAAAGGGATTAAAATATGGTAGCGTCTCCTATACAATAACAATAAATGCACCAACAAGCTATGAAGCTAAATTAGGGTAATATAATGATTAAGTGTATAAAAACCATTTGCAATTTTATTACTTAAGTCAAAGTAATGAAATTGGATAACTATACTTAAAATAAATAATGATTAAAGTGTGACAGCTACCCACATAAAATAAATTGAAATAACACCCATATGTTTAATACGCACGCTACTACCTGCCCTGAGCATAAGAATCTTAATTTAAGTCACTTTAAAATAAATGTCTCAATACACGCACTAAATTGTGTTGTTGATTTTAAACTAATTATATATTTACTAGGGGAGACCCCTGCGTGCTCCGCACGCCAACCCCCGATGGAAACTTCTAAAAACATATGTTATGTTTTATTTATAATAAAGGTGTAGGATTAATAATAACCTCAAAATTAAGATGGTAAATAATGTTAAATGTTCAAATAAAATTATTTCGTTTATTTTACAACAACAGTTATAATAAAGGATAAGAACCAGTAAAGCTCAGGTCAAAAACCTAACCAAAACGTTACTCACTATCAATTACAGTATATTATCAATAAATAGGTCTACTATATGTCTTATTAATTTTTAATTAGGATGTAACATAGTTTTATCTTATTTTTAAATACCTTAACGCAAGTTTTTATTGTTTTGTGTGTGTTGAAACATGTTTGGTCCAGTATAAGCTTTATATTATTTTGTACTAAAAGCTGGATATCCGAATCAATTGTTTTATCTGTTATTTTATTCAATTGGTTGCTATGGTAATGAATGTAAATACATTCAAGAAGTTGTTTCATCAGTCTAGGCCTAACCTAAAATTATGTTTAATTTACTATAAACACCATTATTTACATGAACGAAAGCAGCTGGATTAGTTTGTTTCTTATTATAAACAGCTGTTTTGTATAGAAATGGTTTTTAAATTCGTTCGATGTTAATCTTGTGGGGAAACCCCGACCTTTGAGATTAGCTCACGCCGTTAAGGATAAGAATTTTTTGACATCCAAAAACCTTATTGCAAAACTTCGAAATGAGACGAATTTTTTGCCAACTCAAACATTAAATTTGGTCCAGAAATAATGGAGGAGTTGTGTTCACAAAAAACTGCTTCACGTATTATACAGGGTGTCCTGCGACCATATGAACAAACTTTGTCACATTATTCAGCATGTCAAAAGAAACAAAAAATGTAATATAACATGTGTCCTATCTCATTCCGTTTTCGGTCTGTCTGTCTGTAATTTATGTGTTTTTTACAAAATACTTAATATTTTTAGAAGTAGAAAAGATATTGAGCTCAAACTTTGTACACCTATTTGTTGCGTAACCTTTTATCACTGTACGAAAAATTAGAACAATATTTTAAATATTTTCAAAATGGCGGCCGTTTATAATTTTTAAAGTCAAATATCTCTAAAACCGCTAACTTTTCAAAAATATTACAAGGGACAAAAAAGCTTACTTTTTTAATGATAAAACTCAAAGGTTTTCTAATTTTTTCTGTAGCTAAAAGGATAACAGAGATATTGACAAAAAAAGGAAAAATTTATTTCTTGGTAGTTGTCAACAATACCCAGAATTACTCTAGAAACAAAATATTTTGAAGTTATTTTGAGCTAAAATAATAAGTTATTTCCATAATGTTCGGAACACTTTCTCAGCTGATTCCACTAGTAAAAATAACGAAAAAAGTTAATTTATTCATAGGTCTGGAAATGCTTCGTTAGAGAGTTACAGCTAGCGAAAGATTTCACCCGTGTTTCAGATTACTCACAGAAACGAATCCCTATTGAAATATGTAGGGCGTTAATTAAGGTGTAAAATTTAAATTAATTTAATTTAATTTACGTAAATTAACCATATAAATTAAATAAAATAAGTCCCAGTGGTGTAACTGCAGTAATTGTTAATACAGGGTGTCTTGCAACCATATGAACAAACTTTATCACGTTATTCAGCATGTGAATATTATTAATATTAAATAATTTTAATAAACTTAAAATTTTATCAAAAAAAGTTAGGACACAAAAAAGTTAGACAATTTTAAGAGAAATAACATGATGAATAAGTTATTCTTATTGGCTGAAGGATAACTAAGAAAATTACATACAATTTAATTAATAATATCAATTATTATAGTAACAATTAAATAATAACTTATGAACAAATTAACCTCAAATGCAATGTATTGCACTTTGGTTTTAAAATAGGCTTACCAAACTAATAATGTTTAGCATTATTTCAATAACTTTATACCTTAATTAACGCCCTACATATTTCTATAGGTTTTAGTTTCTGTGAGTAATCTGAAACACGGGTGAAATCTTTCGCTAGCTGTAACTCTCTAACGAAGCATTTCCAGACCTATGAATAAATTAACTTTGTTCGTTATTTTTGCTAGTGGAATCAGCTCAGAAAGTGCTGGGAACATTATGCAAATAACTTATTATTTTAGCTCAAAATAGCTTAAAAATATTTTGTTTCTAGAGTAATTCTGGGTATTGTTGACAACTACCAAGAAATACATTTTTCCTTTTTTTTGTCAATATCTCTGTTGTCCTTTGAGCTACAGAAAAAATTAAAACACCATTGAGTTTTTCATTAAGAAAGTAAACTTTTTTGTCTCTTGTAATTTTTTTGTAAAGTTAGCGGTTTTTGAGATATTTGACTTTAAAAATTATAAACGGCCGCCATTTTGAAAATGTTTAAAATATTGTTCTAATTTTTCGTACAGTGATAAAAGGTTACGCATTAAATAGGTGTACAAAGTATGAACTCAATATCTTTTCTACTTCTAAAAATATTAAGTATTTTGTAAAAAACACATAAATTACAGACAGACAGACCGAAAACGGAATGAGATAGGACACATGTTATATTACATTTTTTGTTTCTTTTGACATGCTGAATAATGTGACAAAGTTTGTTCATATGGTCGCAGGACACCCTGTAAGGATATACAATAATTAAGCAATAGCGAAGCATTGTCGGGTGCACTAGTACATAATTATAATCTCAATCAAATAAGAAAATTTTAGAATGTTTTATGTCAAGTATTTAAACATAAATAATTAACATAATGGAATCAGTTATATTCAACATCAAACTACCCTTATCATAACTTCTAACTATGGAAGGTACAATATCAAAAATATTGCTTATTAAAATGCTAACACTTTTTAGAATAAGCAAATCTTTTATAAAACTGACACAGTAACCATTATTTTACTAAAAATGTATTTTAGTTTTTTTCTCTAAATTCACATACAAGCTACTGTAAGCGTAATATTTTGTACTTACAATCTTAATCATGATGTAGACTGAGAGACGGTTTATGATCAGCTGATATCACGACAGCTGACAGTATATATAGTGCACAGAGACGGTGGGATCCTTTCCTATACCCATGTACAAATCTCTCACGCAACTATGTTACCAAATACTCTCCCTTGGCCTGCATTCTGCCATGGGAACTGGGAAACTGCTATGATTGGGCGATATCATTTCGCGGCGAGCGATACGATCACAGCTTACACGCACGCCTGAACACACGCGCGTGCCGTGGGACAAATGATCAACGGGTTGTGACATACGTATAGGTGGATTTAGTATGGGAAAGCGATTAGTAGTTTATGGGTTATTAGTTTTGGAAAAAACACAAAAGTGATGAGTTCAGTGCATTGCATGCCTATCGACCTTAATGGGACCCTGGCCTTACAAAAAATATTTACAGCTTTTTTTTTTTGTAAATGAACCCATTATTAATTTATATACAAAAATTATCAGTCCCGAAAACTCATAGCAACAACAAATCTCATGTGTGATATAAATACACAAATAACAAAATAATTTGAAAGTTATTAGCGAATTGCTATAGGAATGATAAACTATTGCATTCTCTTATAGTAAGACCAAAGGTCGGGATAGGTTAAAAGCACCGATCCAAAACAAGTTTTGGTGTGCCATTAAAAAATGTATACACAGAGTGTCCAGTAATTGCAGGATCAAACATCGGGAGATGGTTCTATGGGTCAAAATAAGAAAAAAAGTTCATCTATACAGGGTGTTACAAAAATGTGTGATGGGCTATACAGGACCTGTTCTACATGCAAAAATAAGTCGAAAATGTAGAATAACATTTTTTCGATTTCGGCTTAGTTTAGCCGTAATCCGCCATTTTGT
>JAGFPH010003066.1:69151-80243 GCA_018207615.1 Philaenus spumarius
TTGTACCTATCTTTGTACCTATCTTTGTATCTATCTTTGTATCTATCGCGGATCTCGAAAACGGCTTTAACGAATAAAAAGAAATTTTGTATTTAAGTGGAGTTTTGATTTTTAAGTACACCCATATAGTTGTATTTCGTGTAAAAACGCAATTTTTTTAGAAAATCTAACTTAAAAGTTAAAAGATTTTAACATAGGGTCTTATGGGCTGCCATGTTGGTTACAAAATAACAACGAAATAGTAAATAAAGCGATCAAAACAGCTGTTTATAAACAAGCCAATGTATAGTGTTTTATCAGCTGTTCATTGGATGGTTTTTAATTACTGTTAAAAACAAGCTAATTTGTACTGTTTTAGCACTTTGGGATTAGAATAAATTGGACCTGATTTAACAATTTATTTTGTCAAAAAAAGGTAAACTTGTCAAAGACGGATAAATTCGAATAATCGATTTTGTAATATAGGGCTGGCTCATTTCTGAAATATATTATTGAGGTTAATTCTGCAATAATTTTTACTATATTTAGACCTGGTTTCAAAACTTTAGTTGACAGAAGATAGTAAAATTAGGACTAAAATCGTAATGAAAGCCTCTCACGTTTCTAAAGCGTGTATTTGAGGTTATAATTAATCTTGTAATTACTGTTAATATATATTTAAGCATGGTTTCATTATTTTGCAAACCTATGTACAAAAAAGCCAAAGATTAACGAGATTCTTTAGTGAATTTTCCAACTGCGAGCGAAGAGAAGCAGCCATCTGAGGCCAAAGGCCGAGGCGGGGTTGGGACGCGAAGCGTCCAGGGGCAGAGCCCCTTGTTTGTTATTTAATAAGAAAGTGATCGAATTTAAATTTTATATTAGTACCGTTAATTAATTAGGTCCAATAATATTATTGTAAGCAAACATTTTAACTATAGATACAAAATATAAAAATTACTAATAATACGATGCATTGCAAAAATAGAATACAAAACCCGTTAGGAATAAAAACATATTTTACCGTTATAAATGAATGTAGATAATGTTTTGTAGAATTAAATTTGGAGAAAAACTTATGAATCCGCGTAATTTATTTCACAAAATTAACACTGGTTAATTAATTCTAAATTGATGTTTGTTTTTATTTAATGCTCCGATGGAAATGTAAACAAATTTTAGATAAACATACTTCATTTTCAAAAATGTTATTTTATAATTAAAACTCTACAGGATACATTCTTATGATTGTTTAGTCCTGAGTTTTTATGTAAGAACACATTTCCAAATAGGTGTTACATTGTATATTATAAGTAATTCTACTGAGTCAAGTTATGAATACCAAATTTGCACAAACACTGTATTTCTTGCAGGTTTTTTTGTAAAAACAGCATTAGTGGTCATATTTTTTGCCCTATTAATTTATTTTTACTTCATAGAAATGCAGTCTACGTTAGTCAAGAATATTATTTATAAAATACCTCCAGAGACGTAGGGTTTAATAATTTCCTAGAAGACCTGAAGAGCTAAACGATAATAGTTCTACTGTACTGAGATTTAAAACTGTAACTAAACATGGAAACCTTAGTTCAAATTTAGTACAAAATTAATTACAAAATAGGTTTGAAAATATAAAAGATTTAAGAACCCTAGAACTTTTCAAGAGAATGTCACCATAACGGCAGGAAATTTTGGTGCGTTTTTAAGGATTTTTTTTTTAATTCTCCAAATACAGACATTATATTTCAATCCAAAAGTGTTCAGTAGATTCTTTTAGAAAAGGTCTAAAGTATTGATTTATATTCAAATTTGATGAACAATTTTAAAATTTATTTGCTCAGGAAGAACAAAATGTTCAGTAACGGAAGCAAAAAGTCCTAATTTATTCTTACATAAAAATAGTAAAAGATTTTTATAATTTTTTTTCAAAATATACAGAAGTTTTGTAATTTAGTTCGAAATTGAATTGTGTAAAATATATTACATTTTAAAGTTAATTTTTAGAATAAAATCAGTTTATATGTACCTATTGCAGGACCGTTACTTGGACAATGGCGTACCGGAGTCTGAGATCATCTCAGAACGTACCAACATATGAAATCTAAATAAACTTAACGCAACACCAACAGAAACTTCAGAGTTTTCTCTTCAAAATTATATAACTATCATTATGCAGATGCACCGATTTATAATAGACTCGAGGAAACCTCTGCGTGCTCCGCACGCCAACCCCGTTGAACCTTCTATAAACATCATCGTGTAATGCTTTCTTTATAATAAAGTTGTAGAATTAATAATAACCCCAAAGCTAAGATGGTAAAAATAATGTTAAATGTTCAAATCAAATTATGATGTATATTTTATAACAGCAGTTATAATAAAGGTTAAAAAACCAGCAAGGTTCAGGTTTCCACTTTAATAAAAACCTAACCTAAAAGTTAGAAATACAAACAATTGCTTCAAAGTTTGAAATAAGCTGTTAATGGAAATATTAGAGCAAACAGCTGCTGTATCTGTTATTTTACTCAATTGGTTGATATGGTATAATAAATGTAAATACATGTGTTGGTTCATCAGTCTAGGTCTAACATAAGAATTTTTTTCCGAATAAATTTACAAATATTTAAATAAAAAATTTCTTTATCAAAATGAATTATAGCCTATGATATTCAGGGATCGTGTAGCTTATTGTTAGTAAAACTATTTTTTCAATGGTTCAGCAGTTCCAGAGATTACCCCCTACATACAAACAAATTTTATTTCTTTATAAAATTATAATAGATATATCGATTGCAAAATAAGCTTTCGATTGGTCAAAAACTGTCCAATGCATTAGCTCATGAAAAAAATCACATCTAAGACACTACAAGCGTGGTTAATGGTTTAAAGGCAGTGTTAGAAAACTGGAATATGTAGTAACCCAATGCCGTCACCATCTACTTCTCCAAACCAAGTCTGGAAAAAGTGATGTGCCTTTAAAAGTGACGAATTTGAGTAATTTCCTTGTGGGTTCTCACTCGGCGTCAGCTGATTTAGACGTATACACTTTTACAACGATGTTTATATATGTAAATAAACGTTTTAAGACATATTTGTAAATACAAAAATTTAAGTTTAAAATATTTCCTTAGCAGTGGTATCAGTTTTATTGAGATTGGATGATTTTTAGTGGGTCAATTATTCAGATTAAGTTAAGTGTCTAGAGCTTTCTGCCACGTCTAAACTACATGTTAAAATTTTTTAATTAAAGGAAAATTTACAAAAAAACCTACGGTTTTCATATAATATTGTGTTCTTACTCTCTAATACATAACCCAAATATGTATATACTTACAAATGTATACATGATGAGCGTTTGAGGTAATCAGATGGTTTGATAACTCAACAACACTACATAGAGCTTATATACCAAACACATTCGTATTTCAGGGCCGGTCCTATTCATGCATTATTACTGCCGATGAATAGTTTTTTAGGACACGTTTCTACAATGGCTCTACGATGGCAGATTAAATATCTTTCGAATCTTTTGTCTAGTAAATAACTGTTTGCTTTCTAGTAGAGTTCATTGCCGACGCGTGTCAATGTGTTTCAGACTTATAATACATTTGACAAAATGCTTGGAACATATCAGATAGAAACTTGGTAAGTTGTTCTTTTATTAATAAACTAGCTGGCCCGATCCGGCTTTGCACGGATAGACAAATCAAAGTCAAATGTATATTAACAAAGTTGTATATATATCAATCAATATAATACACTATGTATTTCTTATGGGGATGTTTAGTAACTTCGACCCCCCAAACCACCCCCTAAAATTTCGAATTTTTTGAAAATCTTTCTTAGCGAGCACATAGGGTCCTAGAGGAAGCTACATACCAAATTTCATTCCAATATGTTTTGTGGTTTTTTTAGTAACTTTGTCCCCCCCCCCCCCCCCCAATCCCTCCTAAACTTTAGAATTTTTTTAAAACCTTTCTTAACGAGCACCCACGGCCCTAGAGTAGGGATGGGAAAAACCTACCGGTTTTTTTGTGTTTTGATTAATCGGTTTTGCGGTTATTTTTTGTTCCAATTAAAACCGGTTTTTTTTAAAATATTCAATAACCGGGCAAAAAAACCGACACTGATATATCCTATTTTATGAGTCTATAAAATATTTAACACGATTGCCTTGCGTTGCAATAGTTCTGGACTAGTGAAATCGTGGAATGGCTGCAATTACATCACTTTTGTTTGCCTATTTTTCTCAAGTACACATTTCTGTTTTAAGTTCTATCAACTATCAAGATGGCATTGCCACTGTCTTTGTGTCATGTAGCAATGTCTGCAATCTGGGACAATCTTAGTTTTAAATAATTTTAAAATGTATTAGATCTATTTTTATTTTTGTAAAATTATTGGTACAAATTTGTGTCTATACGTTAAATTGTGTTGTTATTAAGTCTTGTAGTAAACATAAATGTAAAAGAGCCTTTATAAATAGGTTGGACAATAATTATTTGCCATGAATTACATTATTTTATATTGTCTTATAGTGTATTTCATTTGATTTTTTGTTTTGTATTTTAGTTGTAAATTATTTTAAAATGCATTATTTTTATTTTTGTAAACGTATCGGTACAAATTTGGGTTTCTAATCGTTGAATTGTTTGGTTGTTTTAAGCCTTGTAGTAAAATAAATGTTTATTTTTCCATTTCTTGTAAATATAAAAAAAAATTTCTATACGTTGTTATTTTCTTCTAAAAAAAACCGGTTATTTCAAAAACCGGTTTTTTGGAGCAATTATAACCGCTAGGTTAAACCGATTGTGAAAAAACCGGAAAAACCGATAACCGGTTATTTTTACAATAACCGCCATCCCTACCCTAGAGGAAGCTACATAAAAAATGTCATTCCAATCCGTTCGGTAATTTTTTTGTAGTAACTTAAACCCCCTCCAACCCCTCCTAAAATTTCGAATTTTTTTAAACCCTTTCTTAGCGAGCACCCACGGCCCTAGAGGAAGCTACATACAAATTTCATTCCAACACGTTCGGTTGTTTTTGAGATTTCGTGATGAGGGAGTCAGTGAGTGGTATTTGGATTTGATATATATATAGACTAGGAACTCAGCCCATACTCGCTTCGCTCACCAACCCCGTGGCGACTCACGTCAAAGCAAAGGGAAACAGATGTATAATCGGATAATTTCAATGAAATGACTATTGATTAGGACAGGTGCACTTTGATCAGGGTAGGGTGGAGGTGCGGTATCCTAGATTCTGATGAATTTGCATTGCACAAAAATGCGCAAAATCTATAATTTTGTATATGGTTTTTAAATTTTTAAGAGGAAAATTTATAATTTTAATTTCAACCGTACTAAAACGTTTGCTTAACAAAAACTAAGAAAAAGTGTTAGGCTAATATAATTAAACACACCAAAATGAAAGTTAATTATGTGGATAACCTTTACTGTTTATAGTAAGAAAACCCCCTTAATTATTATGACAAGGTAGTGTTTGGTGAGCTTAATGTTTGGTGAATTTAGGTTTTGAGAAATCGTTCAAAAATATATACTTCATGTTGATCGTTTAGATTCTTTGTGCGGGGTGTATCCAAGCAAAACCTTATTCTTAAAGAAGATGTTAGAAAACCTTATTATTTTACTTAATAGTATTTATTGATGAGCCTGTTCTTAATTTTGATCAACCAGAGCCAGTTCTCCAAGCATTACCTTATTCTTAAAGCAGAGTGTAGTTAGATATGGTTGATCACCATGAAAATAAGATATATGAAGTAAGATGTCGTTAAACACACTTGGTTCAAAAATATTACTATTTAAAAAAGATTTGATTTAGGGTGTGCAAAACCACTGGAATCCAATGAGCAGAGCCAAGCTTAAGAAGGCCGGCCTATGATATTACATTGATAAATATTAATGTAATATTTTTGTGTATTAGTGATCGAGCGTGACTAAAATATTACTTCTATACACTTTCATTTTTACTGACGGTAGTCTTATTTTCACTTTCCGCTATGTGCGTTTGACATATAAACTTGCAGAAAGCTCCAATGTAGATAACGGAATTCACCACGATGTTTCACTGCCATCAAGCGACTCGACTGCAACCATTTTTCTCGTCTTGTTTACAAGCGAATATCTTTCATTAAAATGTATAATTTACAATTTTTGTCGCCTACGAATTATAATGCAGATTTTCATGAATGACTTCCAGCAAATACGAAAGACAATCTTCAAAATTCGATGAAATATAAGTTACATTCAAGAGGACTGTATGGTACTGTTTCGTCCTGGTATTGTCCTGGTATTGCACACCCTTAAGGGTCTGCTGTAGTGGCGGCCATCTTGGATTTTTATCCCATAAGAGCAATGTTAAATTTCAAAAAATGTATTTCGTTTTTCGTTTACTTTTTATCATAAAGTTGTTTGCAAGGTCTCATTTTAAGCACAGTCACAATACGCAACCGTCTTGCAATTTACATTTTTTTAAATTTCTTTCATTTGTCAAGTAACTGACATTTTGTAAGTACAAAGTTTGAACTTTTTCCTAACACAATAAAAATTAATCATGAAAAAAAAGCCGGCCCCGAAATTTTATAAAGAATATTCAGTTTTTTTTTTTCAACACTCAATTACAAAAGATAGACTTATAAAATTTTTTGAAATGAGGCAATGCCCAAAGCGTTCAGCTGCAAGAAATTGCACTGTTTAGATAGGGATACAGTGAGAAGCGGTTGCGTTTCCGGTTGCTTTTTCGTTTACTGGAACAGACCCTTAATAATAAAAGAGATCTTGTTTTGCTGTAAGAAAATTGTGTTTTGTAGACATTGTAAAAAGTTAAAACAATAACAAGTTCTTATGCACTATATCTTACAAACTTATGATTAAACAAACAGAAATGTGAATACAAATTGATATATTATTATATTATGTAATATAATTTAATCCTGATAATTTACATATGTTTAAGAACTGTGTTCCATCAGATTTACTTTTGTTTAAGTAATTATCGTCACCCAGTTTAAATAACATTGAGATAGAAGTATTTTTGTTTAAGTATTGAACTGTAATCTAAGAACGGAATTAGTAAAAAAAAAGAATTTCATTGTCTTTAAATAAAAACATTGATTTCATACATTCCTTAAATTGATACTTGAACTTGAAATTAAAGTGAAAATTTAATCGGCAAAGCCTTAACCTAAACGAAGCACAAAATATTGTTAAAAAAATAAATATATTTAACTGTACTGTAGAGCTAGGGCGTCAGGACTTAAAGGATTATTTACAACCAAGAAAGTAATTTAAACCATAAATAAATGTTGAGCTTGACTTGTGAGAAGATATATTGAAAGAATAAACCTTGAACACAGAATCTCACAACTGATACGTTTATTAACTCAAACGCGTTTCAACGACAAAGTTGCCATCTTCAGTGAAAATTTTTAAGTTTTTCAATGTTCGAGATAAAAATTGAAACAAAAAATGGCATCTTATTTTTAGTTTCCTTCATGTAAGCACGACATTTAAATTTGCAGAAAGTTACAATGCATAGTTAGTAGGTAACAAAATTTGCAACGATGTTTTATTTGCTTTGCTTTCAAGATACTCGGCTGAAAATCATGTTTTTCATCTTTTTATAAGCGAATATATTTATTTCAATAGTACTAGATTGAATAATAATTTAGGAATACTACATCCTTTTGCCAAAAATGACATATTATTATAAGAAAGTGTAGAGAATAAATCAAAGAATTGAAATATATTGTAAATTATCTTTTCATAAAAGTGTTTGACTTAGAATTATTTGAATAACAAAAGTTATAAAAAATATAGAAACATCTCGTCTGTACAATCTATACAGAATGCGCGCGCAAACTCCTATGTCTAGCCATGTTGTAAAAGTTCGTTAGGCTTCAGTTTCAAACGTTAGATGAGACCGTATTAGCAGTCACTTTCCCAAGGTCCTACACAATAAACTGTTCAAATATAGCATATTTGGTTTACAGGTAAAGTTAGCTAGAAGCATTATGTTTACAAAGATACCAAAATATCTCTAAAAAACTATTGTGGTCACATAGATATCACGTGAAATAAATAACGCTGTTTATTGGTTGGAAAACTAACTAATTGCAAGGGTCTACAAAACGCCCCACAACTTTAGAACTATTTATTTGTCCGATTTTTAATTAGATTGAAGTTTTGGATAGCGGGAATTGTGATGAATCCATCGATACATAGGTTTAACTAAGAAAACCTACTGGGCGGGCTGTAGAGATTGACGAAAGTTGAGTTATTTCGTTATGTTTTCATTATGTACCGTCTGCCGGTTCTAGGGTTAAAAATGTATAATTTAAATTTTTGGTTACCTACGAATTATAATTTAGATGTTCATGAACGATTTCCTGCAAATTACAAAAGATTATATTAAAAATTCGATGAAAGATAAGTTATATTTAAGAGGACTGTATGGGGCCGTCTCGTCCTGGTACTGTACACTCTTAACTATTGCATAGTATATATTACTTATGTGAGTCATATTTGAAACACAAACAATACCGCTACTACACACTACCTCATCGTGAACATACAATTCCTACTACTTAATGTGTGCTAGCTGGTGCTTTGCCTTCGCCCCGCCCCCTTGCGCAGGAGATCGGATATCTGAACCGTGTCACGCAGACGGATCAAATCGTGACCCTCTTCAGCCACGACGCCTCCTCACGCTTCCCGTAACCCGGGTGTCCCAAGGGAAACAGTTCCGCGGGACCAAGGCCTACTTTTACCGATGTCAACAAACTGGAGCACTGTATTGTGACTAGTGCCTTGCGACAGGATCAGAGCTGATTGAAGAGTACGGGGTTGTAAAAGCTTTGGCTCGGCGTAGATGTGTTCAGGTTGTAAGTATAGTAGGTTCTTTTTATAGTATTTGAAATCTGTCTACGAAACAAACACATAGGTTTTCATGTTCAAGGTTTCGATGAATTAGTACAGGCTGAATAGTAATTATTATTAAAAAACTCTTCACCTCTCAACTGTCATTAAACCACATTAAAAAATTGTACTTAGTTTACAAGTGCAATTTCTTCTATGTCTTAGGATATTGAACCTTGAAGGACAAAGGGAACCCTTAGGATCACTCATTTGCATATGTCTGTCGGATAGAGCTATCACAATGATGTTATATTGTTATAAAGGGAGGGGGGGGTTAGTAACGATTTATCCACACTCTTAAAAACTGCTTTTGAGTTTAATTCCTAATGAATAAAGACATATTTCTACAAAGATATATTTCGATAGACTTTCATACTCGTGATTCATTTTTTTAATATATAAATAAAAGTATGCGAATCATCCCAAACCGGAAACCAAGCAACTATAATCATATCCCGTCAGATTGGAAAAGAGCCAAACACCGTCTGCTTTACTTCCGCCCTCATTCCCTTAAATCACAGATATGAAAAGCTACCTGGTCTCTAGCCGAGATTCCAACCCAGGATCTTCTGTTAATTTACTAATAATTCCCTAATAATTAATAATATTAGTTCCCTAACAATTAACAAATTGCTGTTAATTATTCTGTTAAATTAGCTCAACAATTTATTTTGTGAGTTTTTGTTATACATTTTTGTGGAAAGTATTTTTTACATTTATATCCATTAGAGTTAAAAATTGTAACCACCATACATTGGATTTACCTAACAAATAATATTCTATTCCTAATATTTAATGTAAATTTACATTTTGAAAAATTGTATTTTAAAGATTTGTTAATTTTGTCCAAAAATAGGATTGTCCAATTTTGCATACGCTGTGGAAATTGTTAAGAACTTTATTGGAGAGCTTTATCCAAATTAAACTTACAATTAATTGTCTTATCAAATAACTTAAACATCACTGATTTCACTTTATTTTTTAACTGTTTTGCTCATTAAAAACAAAAAATCGTAAAATTAACGAAGAGCACGAAAAAAGACATCTTACTAGACCCTAATCAGTACTGCCAACCTTCAAGATAATATTTAGGCTCGTAGCAATTCTACGTTTCCCGCTATGTATTAACTTTTCAATTTATATAACCTCTCGTATCTAGATAAGGATGTAATAAAATGTGGAACAGTGCTACTGTATTTAAACTACAGGCTTTGGGTGGAGGGGGGAAATTACAATTGTTCGCTGTGTAATTTGAAAAAAAAAATATTTAAACATTTTATCGATTTTTTCAATCTTGAGAACAATTAAATATTAAATAAACGGTATCAGTTACTGACACAAACTTTCTCCCAACTTACTGTAGTCAAAATAATATTGTTTTTAATCATTTTATTTACTACTTTTTAGAACAAAACAAAAAAATAATATTCTACCTACGTCAATCGTATAAAAAAGTTATTGTCCCAGGCGGGATTCGATCGCGCGACCTTTGAATTACTGGCCGTCTTCTCTACCGTTGTGCTATCCCTTGCGGCCGTTGCCGTGATGCTAGATTGACAACATAAACTTGTTTATTTTTTAACATTTCCCCATAATTATGAAAAGCCGAAGTTTTAATAAAAGCGGATGGTGTCATTTTGTTTGGCATCTTAAGCACTATAAATACTGAAAATTTGATCAAAATCGTTAGAGCCGTTTTTGAGAAATTTGCATTTTTGTAGTTTTTTATTGATTTTTAGGTGTAAATTACCCTTAAAAATTAAAAATTCCAAAAAATGAAAAAAAACGCCTGGAGATATTAGGGTTTAGTACCTACATACCAAATTTCATGAAAATCGGACCAATAGTGTCCCCTCTGGTCGTGTATACATACTGACACACTGACAGACAGACACCCCGTTAAAAACACTTTTTTGGGTTCAGGGAGCACCAAAACAAAAAATTCCACTAAAAATATTTTTGGGTTCAGGGAGCACCAACACAGATAATTGCACTAAACAATTTTTTGGGGTTCTGGGAGCACCAAAACAGATAATTCAACTGAAAATTCAAATTCGAACGTTTTTACGAAAACAATACTTTCTCCATATACTACGTATAGGGTGGAGAAAGTAAAAGCAATATTTTGGGAAATTGGAGTTGACTTTGGTGGAATATCTTCAACATCTTAACGG
>JAGFPH010003066.1:80253-96990 GCA_018207615.1 Philaenus spumarius
AGTTGACTTTGGTGGAATATCTTCAACATCTTAACGGGGAAATTGGAAGTGTCTTGCTCGGTACGTGCAACAGGCTTGGAAAAATAGATGGGAATTAATCCATGAATTCAACTACTAATGTTACAAATATTTATTTATTTTCATACCGTTGCTCCCCTCCCCCGAATTATTTTGTTAATATCCTTATATATTATTATTTCTCATGGTGTTTTTCGTCGCTAAGCGATATCTCCCTTATATCCTTAATAAAAATTAATTATTCAAGCATCATTTTAAAGTTTATGTTTCCCGTTATTGACGAAAAATAGGCAAACAGATTAAAATTCATGTTTTCGTTACAAAAATTTACTAAAAAAAAACTTTTGTATTGTACTTCATATGGTTCCTAATGAAAGGCGCCATCTATTAACAATATGTTTAACTAACATGACAGCTGTTAGTTAAATTGTTTGCATTCTATATGCAAGTGTAATCTATCACGCAAACCAATCAAATTAAATCAACGTAAAGCGTTGTACATTTTTATAAACTGTAAATTATAAACCAACGTAAATAAATAAACATAATTAAAGGAATTAAACAACGTATTAAATCATGTAAGTGTATGCCTACTCCTAAATTGCGAAATATTCAGCTAGTTTATATACTTAGTTGTCATAATGAATTATGTTTAGTTCACATCGGCTACGAAAATATAATACTTAGTAAATAGCATGTTGTAAGTGCGTGTTTATGCAATTATATATGGGTGTACTGCTTATGATGACTATAACTTATTATTTTTAAGTAATGTGTTTTTTGCGCTAAGCTAAAATATTTTGCATGTAACCCAATAGCTAGAGGTGTTACAGTAAAATATATATAGTCTACCAATCGAAAGTCGCTTAAAAAAAAACATTGCCTTAATACTTGACGAAAAGAATTGTAACCTTCTCGTTATAAAATAAAGCATTATTATTACTTATAACATTCAGATTAGTCCGTTTCAAGATACTTCTCTCTATTTACAAAGTATTTCAGTTTAAATTTTTTTAAATGTTTGATGTTAGAGGTTAGAGGAAAACCATATCAGATGCAAACTTAGTTATGAAAATATATTTTGCATTCGAGCATTGTTCAGCAATACTTTGTATATAAGCAACCACATCCTTACAATGACGATGTCTAATTTATCAATGCTACCCGTGGTTATTGTTTCTGGTTATCATGGTTACCAGAATATTAAATACATAAAATCTTAACGGTTGTTGTTGTGAGCCGACCTTCTAAACAAAACAATGGCGGGAAGTGCGTATACATCGGTAGTGTGGAGGACCAAAGGAAACAGGCGAAGGCTATCTGCACGCAGTGTTACCGTTCACAGAATGGTCCGTCACAGTTTGCCTACGTTTATCTCAATGTTTCTGTGAAATGTGACATTAAAAATAGGCCGGCATTTTCTACCAGGGAATATTTGTTTATACGGAGTACACAACTAAACATGTTTATTTTATGCCGGGTATGTATTCCACATCTGATGAGATCAGAAACAAAAGTCAATAATAACTGAAGGAAAATTTATTTTTCTAAAAACTTAAACTGTGAACTTCCAGTGTAAATTAATAATACCATATATTTATCTTGAGGCAGTTTTACACCTGTAAACGTTAACTTTTAGAAAATGTGTTTGGTGGTCTTGTTATTTAGACATTCAAATATTTCAATGTTTAGGCTGACAATTTTTGCTCAGCATTTTTGCCTCGTAAACTATTCATACAGGGTGTTTGAAATGCTGGAAACGGCTTAATATCTCAAATTGTACGAGTCTTATGAGATAGAAATATACGCAGTTATTCACATGGCCGTAAAAGAACCACTTTTTGGTGAGTTTGAAATTATTCCCGCCTTGCAATGAATTTCATTTTTTTTTTTAATAGGAAGGTAGTCGTGTGATACATGATTTTGATGTGAAATTTCACGAAAATCATGAAATTAAAAAACGATGTTAAAATCCGTTAATAAAAATCTAAATCCGTTTTTAAGTTGTCGTAAGTCAAATGAGCGAAAACGCAAAATAATCAATGAGTGGATCAAAATAATCAATGAGTGGATCAAAATAATCAATGAGTGGATCAAAATAATCAATGAGTGGATCAAAATAATCACTGAGTGGATCAAAATAATCAAAGAAAAACGCATCTCATATTACTATAATTCATGTATAGGCCTTGATTCACGGGTATTCTTGCTAGTTCATTTTAAGACGTGTTGATGGTTTGTTCTTATTAGTGCTATTTTGCAAACATCTTTGGAACAGCTGACTGTAGAGAACTCTTGGCACTTGAGACAAACTCTCACTCCGAATTATTAGCGAAATTCCATATCTATTGCAATGACTCTTATGGTAATGCCTAAGGCCAGGAGTAGTAAATGGGCACTGGTAATGGTCCCCAGAACATATTTTCGGGTGTCTTAACCCTAGAACCGGCAGATCGCACGAAACGTGCGATCATGACAACACATTTTGTAAAGCGTGATTGTATTGAATATTTGACCCACTAAAAATTTTCCAATCTCAAAAAGACAAACACCATTGGAAAGGTAATGTTTCAAACTTTGTATTTACAATTTCTTTCTAAAACGTATATTTACATACGTAATCATCGTTGCAGTTTATTAGTTTTCTACAAATCAATCGGCGCCCAAAAATTCATCCAAAACATAACGAAATAACTCAACTTTCGTCAATCTCTAAAGCCCGCCCAATAGGGTTTTTTAGTTAAACCTATGTATCGATGGATTCATCACAATTTCCCCTATCCAAAACTTTCATCCAATAAAAAATCGGACAAACAGTTCTGAAGTTGTAAGGGGTTTTGTAGACCCTTGCAATTGGTCAGTTTTCCAACCAATAAACAGCGTTGTTTATTTCACGTGATATCTGTGTGACCTCAATCGTTTTTTAGAGATATTTTGGTATCTTTGTAAACATAATGCTTCGAGCTAACTTTCCCTGTAAACCAAATATGTTATATTTGAACAGTTTATTGTGTAGGACCGTGGGAAAGTGACTGCTAATACGGTCTCATCTAACGTTCAAATCTGAAGCCTAACGGACTTTTACATGGGTAGACATAGGAGTTTGCGCGCGCATCCTGTATAGCGAGAACGGGCAAGAGATTCCTACATTTTTCTCACTTTTGTTATTCAAATAATTCTAAGGTAAAAACTTTTATGAAAAGATAATTTATAAGTATACAGTTCAGTTCTTTGATATATTCTCTACACTTTGTTATAATAATATTTCATTTTTGGGCAAAGCATATATTAGTAAATTACGTTTCTAACTTGGCATACTTTTGATAGCAGACATGTTGTAGGAAAATAAAAACTCGTGTTTTCAATATAAGAAATTTGAAAATTTTAAATGTTTTTATACAGTTCTATTTAGAACTAAATTACGAAACTTTTTACATTTATGGAAAAAATTACAAAAATGTTTACTACTTTTTATGTAGACTTAAAGTTGAACTTTTATTTTTCGTAACTGAACATTTTTCGTTTCTTGAGCTAATAACTTTGTAAATTTTACATCTATAATTTTTTTTACTGGCATATATCAATTTTTTGAACCATTTTCTACAAAAAAGCTATAGAATACTTTTGGATTGGGGTTCATTTACTATTTTTGGCGAATTTTTGAATAAATGCTTGCACACGCCAAAAAATCTATTTTAGTTAAAGCTGCCGGTTCTAGGGTTAAAAACTATATGTATAGGTGCAATTGCACTCTAACGGCCGAATTTTACTTCCGGTTTGGTTAAAATTTGATACACAAAACAGTCGAACAACCGGAAGTAGCTTTTTTTGACTGGAAGTTTACATTTTTGAGATTTTCGTACTAGAATGAAACTTGTTGGTGATTTTATAATAAAAACTAGCTGACCCGTACGGCGTTGCCCGTTGTGGTCGGTATTTTCAGTCCTTTTAACGTGATTGTGTTCTTTTTAAGTGTTCAGTCAGTGAGTGGTATTTAGCTTTTTTATATATAGATCTTAAATAATAAAAGCACTATTGTCATAATAATAAAATATCTGAAATTATGATTTTAGTAACTTTGATCCCCTCCAAACCCCCCTAAAATTTCAAATGTTTTCAACTCCTTTCTTAGTGAGCACCTATGGCCCTAGAGAAAGCTACATACCAAATTTCATTCCAATCCATTCGATAGTTTTGAAGAAGTCGTTTTTTAATAAATTTGATCCCCCCCAACCCACCCCCCCTAAAATTTCGAATTGTTTCAAACCCTTTCTTAGTGAGCACCTATGGCCTTAGAGGAAGCTACATATCAAATTTAATTCCAATCCGTTCGGTAGTTTTAAAGAAGTAATTTTTTAATAACTTTGATCCCCCAAACCCCCTAAAATTTCAATTTTTTTCAACTCCTTTCTTAGTGAGCACCTATGGCCCTATAGAAAGCTACATACCAAATTTCATTCCAATCCATTCGGTAGTTTTGAAGAAATCGTTTTTCAATAAGTTTGATCATCCCAAACCCCCCCTAAAATTTCGAATTTTTGCAAACCCTTTTTTAGTGAGCACCTATGGCCTTAGAGGAAGGTACATACCAAATTCTATTCCAATCCATTTGGTAGTTTTGAAGAAGTTATTTTTTAATAACTTTGATCCCCCCAAACCCCTCTAAAATTTCGAATTCTTTCAAACCCTTTCTTAGTGAGCACCTATGGCCCTAGAGGAAGCTACATACCAAATTTCATTCCAATCCGTTCGGTAGTTTTTGAGAAATCGTGATGAGTGTGTCAGTGAGTCAGTGGGTTTTTGCTTTTATATATATAGATGAATATAGGATTTATCCTGCACAATTTGTTTTTGTACACAACTTTATAACTCATCTGACTCTCCCAAAATCGATCAAAACGTAGAATACCATAAAAGTACCCGGTTAAAATCCACGTGGGGCATCTTCCGATCCGAGGCCGCAAGGTCAGGTAGGAAACCAACAATGCGTGTTTTTACGCTACGAGAGGAACGAAGCTACGCGTGAACCGGGGATGGAGGCTGACTTGGAAAATCTACTAATACAATTTGTACAACTAATATAATTATGATCGTGCTAATTCAAATAAAATGTCAATAACAATTTTTAAGCAGTCAAATTTATGATTTTGTAACCTACTGGCCGAAAACCCGCTTAGAGTTGTCACAATTGTACCGTGTCTGTTACTCATTTTGCGAGGAATAATATTTAGAGTTCAGAAATTAGAGTAAAAATTAGGTAAAGTTAACTGTTAGAAAAATGTGATTTTGTAGCACAAGGGCTAGTTGGTGATTAATAGCATTGACGAAACAACACTTGTTCATCCAATGCTAATAGGAGAACCATTAAGCAGGTAGGCCGTGTGAGCGTGTTTGCGCGTGTGGGAGTGAGAGTCGATTTTATGACTTAGAGCGAACGACTGTTCGGACGAAGTATAATTATAACACCGAAGCTAAGATGTTGAACACAGTTAAATGTCCATTCGTTGTAAATAGATTCAATAAACGTAAAATGTTGGTTCATCAGTCTAGGCCTAACCTAAAATTATTGTATGTATCTTTAATTTATTTTACCCGTCTTACCGGTAACAAACATTCAATAATTGTTTGGTTAATCCCAGACTTAAAATTACGTTCTAGGCCTAACCTAAAATTATTGCATGCATGTTGCTGTTAAGGCAGGTAAAGTAAATTAAATATGGGGGCATACACACACAAATTTTAAGTTATGAACGAACTAGACTGATGAACGAACTTTTTATGTTTATTGAATGTATTTCAGTGCATGTTTCTTGAATGTATTTACATTCATTGCCATAGCAACCAATTCGGTAACGCTCTTTTCGTTACTCGTCATTGCCATAGCAACCAATTAAAAACACTTTTCCGTTACGCGTTACATTTTCTACTTGTTAACTCCTACCCCAACCCGCGTCAAGGAACTTTGTTCCAAAAGGAGTTTGCAGAGTAAATTATTCGCGATAAATTTTTAATCCGTTTTATCGTTCACAAATACTTTTGGAATGACTAGTTTTACTTTACTCCTAAAAGATAAAGAATTTTCAAAAAATCTCTTCATACTTATTTACGTTTCTTAAGGAAATCTTTAAGCTAATCCTAAAGTATAAAAAGAATTTTTCAATAAAAATTCAAGAATACTGTTTTAAAAATGTTTATTTTGTATTAGAACGTTTGCTCATATAGATTTCTACCTCGAGAAGCTGCTTGTTTATTACAAGTTAATGTTCTTTCTACAATCGTAATATTCATTCGAAAAATAAGTGTTTCTTTAAGTTTGGTGTGTTGAGTGTATCCCATTGAATCATTGGTTAATATGTCTTTTATCAAGTTAATAAGACAGCCTAGCAGACGTTTCCTTGGGACAAAGCCTAATACATCGCTAACGCCGTACTATAGGACACAAATCAGCTGATAAGGTCGTCAGCTGCTTCGGATTGCACACAAACCAGGTGATTAGACCGACAATAGTTCCAGATTGTTCACAAATCAGGTGATTATGCCGACATAATTCTTTAATTTAGACAGTCTAAGCTGTTTAGAAGTAGGACTAGGTGAGTTTGACCAATTACCAAAGTATTAAGAGTTTCTTTCTTTGAGTTTTCGTATTTTATTTTATACTCTTGTTTTATACACCACTGTGGAACATTTTGTAGTTAGTCAAGTTAACAATTGCCTTTTACTGTTATTATCAATTTACTACGCAGACATTATTCCCAGAATTTATTTCTTTACCAACTTTTCCACAAGTTCAACTTCAGAGTCATAATTATTCTTCATAAAACTATACCACATTTAAAGTTAATTCTGGTTTTTCGCTTCAATTGCAATTTTTTGTTCTAATTTACCTACAAAATCATGTTGTAATTTTTGAAGTGAAAACTTCTTTAGGCACACAGCAATTTTCGGATGAGGTAAAATATACAAACTCGTGATACGTATTTAAAGTAAGACGCTATCCGTTTTTGATTTCTTAGATGGTTTCTTCTTCTTTATTGGTTTACTAATACGAACCAGAAGTTTAATGTCGTCCGTTAAAGAATCTTCTTTAAACAGTGACATTCTTACAAATACCATATTTAACGATATACCAATTTATCCAATGTCCAACTTAAGGGTCTGCTGTAGTGGCGGCCATCTTGGATTTTTATCACGTATGAACAATGTTAAATTTAAAACCATTTATTTCGATTTTTCTTATCTTTGTTTGCAATATCCTATTTTAACCAGTCTTAATACACATCCATTTTCGTTTCACATTTTTTTTAATCCCTTTCATTTGTCTCGCAATTGAAACACAATATAAAATTAATAATTAAAAATGTGCTGGACATAATTTTAGGTTAGGCCTACAATGAACCAAAACGCGTTTATTTGCAACCAATTGGGCTAAGTTAGAATCAGGTTTTTACAATTCTTCACAACTATCCGTTTTATTAGATTAGGTAAAAGCAAACAAAAGGTTTACTGCATTATCTATAAAGGTTTACAAACTATAAATCTAAATTTGTGTAGTATATTCGTGACATAAAAACCATTTTGCAATTCTATCACTTAAGTCAATTTAATGAAATGGAATAATTACCCTTTAAATTAAATTAAGCAATAGCGAAGCATTGCTGGGTCCACTAGTATATAAATATTTTAGCACTAGTGTTCAAATTTCTAACCTTTTTAAATTACCAGTAAACCAATTACATTATTATTTTTCCCTTCTTTGGCCTGAAGATTTTTTCTTAGGTGCCAAAGAAACCTTTCTTACAGCTGACTTCATACTTTGAAATAATGTATAAGTAATTTTTTTTACAAGTAGAGGCCTAAGTCATGATGGTTAATATTTTGAAACAATTATAAAGCAAAATTTGGAATAAAATTAAAATGTAGAGTGAGGAACTGGTTCGGTATGTTGAGCACCAAGTGTTGCCCTTAGTTTGGAGGTCGATTTGATAAGATATAGAAGTTATGATTTGAACGCAAGTTCAACTTTTATTATTGCCAAACTAGTATCAATAATACACACCTTAAAATACCTGTTTACAAAATCCAAAAACACCCACCTCTCGAAAATATTTGCAATGGACACATATGACTTGTGATAAATTAAATCAAAGCCATTAAAAAAAACAAATAATTTCTGTGGTTAAAAAATCGCCAACGAATTCGTTTTCTACCCACAAAATCGTTATTTTGTAAATCATTTTTATACATTTACATGATTTAAAAGACTGAAAGAAATATGCAAAACCTGTTACCTGGGGAATTTGCAAATATGTTTTCTTAGGTCTCATTAAAGATGAATTACTCTTCCGGAAACTGGTTTTACGTATCTCTTTCCGCCTATTTTAAATAAAATAAAATTATAAAAATAACTTACAAAATAAAACTATTGAGATTCGATTTTTACTTTCTTTCTACAAAAATAACTTGTTTTTAATTTGATATATTACAAGCCATATGTGTCCATTGCAAATTTTTGAGATAGGGGTGGTTGAAGAGAAAGGGTTTTTTATTTTGTAAAACGGTGTTACAAGTTTCCTCATGTCGTGAATAATTATCACAAGAACAGATTTTGCATATCTCTTTCCAACTTTTAAATAAAAGGTACGGTAAGTTTTACAAAAAAATCACTCGTTATATCTTCTCAATTATACAGGGCAAATCAGGAAGAAACAGCTGAGACACTTTCAGTACCGTACATATTTTACTACTAAAAATAAATAAAAAGTCCATATAAACATAAGTTCGGAAATGATTCGTTTTCCAGTTATGCATAATTTTGTTTTTTATTTACAAAATACTTTAATATCTTTGAACGTAAAAAATATATTGAACGCACATTTTGTACACATTTAATATGACATCTATAACTTTTTTCATATAATATTACCAAAATGTCGACCGTTTAAAATGTTTAATGTAAATTATCTAATAAACAGCAAAAAAAAAATTTATTATTATTATTATTTCAGTCACTTAAAAGATAACCGAGTTATGAGGTTTAGTTGTCCATAATATCGAAAATTACCCCCAGAACTACATTATGAGGAAAATTACGTAAATGAAGTCCATAATAAATAAAATTATTACAAACTTACAAAAAAATATTTTTACTACACCAAAACAAAACAGAACTGTAATAATAATTGTAAATCACTTAGAACATTTTATTTTAAAAGTTAGTTACAGACAAAGAATACCAAGATATTTTTTTTTTTATTTTTAGCCAACAACTAGATTATATTTTAAGTGCAGAAATAATTAAAACCCCGTAATGTTTGTCATTAAAAAAGGAATTATTTTGTTTCTTGATATTTTTTGTAAAGTAAGCGGTTTTGAGATATTTTACTATAAACATTTTAAACGGCCGCAATTTTTAAAATATATGAAACCACGTTTTGGTTTTTTTTACATGGTTAAAAGATGTCATACGAAATATCCAAAATTTGCGTTCAATATATTTCCTACATTTAAAGATATTAAGTATTTTGTAAAAACAAAACAAAATGGTGGATAACTATAAAATCAAGCATTTCCGAACTTATGTTTGCGTATGAACTTTTTTCTTTATTTTCACTATTAAAATACGTCCTGAAATTTACCCTGTTTCTTCACGAATCGCCCTGTATAATTAGGGAGATATAAAGAGTATTTTTTTTTTTTTAAACTTACCATCCCTTTTGTTTACCAATCTTTTTTTACTAGTAGAACACGTACTGAAAGTTTCTTCTGACACCCTTTATATATCATTGTCAACAATCCCAAACATTCTCTACAAACAAACAAACAAAATGTATTATCTAAACCGACCACCGTCTTAGAAAATAATCCGCCAATAACATTCAATTGCAATTAATTATTATTTACAATTACTATATTGTATATATAATGTTGTATATATTGTACTATATAATGTCATACTAGTCGAGTTTATGACATTATATTTTTATTAATTAACTCAGACAATACTTTTAGCGCTACGTCCGTAGTTGTCCACTGCTGGACGTATTCTAAGACACTGGATAGTAAGGTTACCAATCAGATTTCTTATATAGGAATGGATAGAAAGACCACGCCCCCGAGCCTACTACGAAATTCAATTCAATATCTAATACAGATAGTATCTGTCATTGGTAATAAATATATTGAGAAATGTTTCTTTTATTTGAAAAGGAAAATTATTTGTTCAAATAAAATTATCGCAGAATACAACCATACCATACAGTATCGGTTTGTAAAAATGAAAAACACAAAATAATATTTATAAATATTTATTCAGAAAATTTCATGCCAGAACTCAGAAGAAGGAAAATTACGTTATTTACACGAGTTTGAACTATACATCAGCTTCAAGGGTAGCGAGGAGGGGCTGGAGGAGCAGGGTAAGCTGGTCTAGGAGCAGGAGCAGGGACGTAGGGTGCTATTGGCACTAGAGCAGGGTGGGAAGAAAATGGGAATCGGTAAGGTGCTGGAGCCGGTGCAGGGGCTGGTGCAGGTGCTGGCGCTGGAGCCGGTGCTGGTGCTGGAGCTGGTGCTGGATATGCGGGGAAAGCTGGAAATCTTATTGGTGCTGGAGCAGGTGCAGGAGCAGGTGCTGGAGGTGGTGCAGGATATGCGGGGAAAGCAGGGAATCTTATAGGTGCTGGTGCAGGGGCTGGTGCTGGAGCCGGTGCTGGGGCAGGAGCGGGAGCTGGTGCTGGGTATGCTGGGAAATACGGAAATCGTGGCAACGGAGCAGGTGCTGGAGCAGGGGCTGGGGCAGGTGCTGGTGCAGGCGCAGGTGCTGGTGCTGGTGCAGGATACGCCGGATACGCTGGAAGTGGATAAGCTGGGAATGCCGGTAGTCTTAGAGGAGCTGGTGCTGGAGCTGGTGCTGGTGCTGGAGCTGGAGCTGGAGCTGGAGCAGGAGCCGGTGCTGGAGCTGGTGCAGGGTATACTGGCAATGGCGCTGAGACAGAGATCTTATAAGTGTTTGAGTACGAAGTAGCTGGTGGTGGTGGTGGTGGAGGTGGTGGCGGTGGAGCGTGAACGTACAGAGGTGCCGGGTATGCTGGCGGCGCTGGAGGTGCAGGTGGAGCCGGTGCTGGTGGAGCTGGTGCTGGTGGAGCCGGTGCCGGGTATGCGGGAAGTGGTGCTGGCACTAAATAGCCTCCTACCGCAGCGGCGAAGAAAAGAGGAATGAAAGCCTGCCGACAAACAAACATAATTGCAATCCAAGAAACTGTTTTTGTATATTGTTTTTACTCATGAGTCATATATATGTAAGTTGAGACGAAACTTCATAAAGTCTTCATAGTTAAGACTTATATTGTCGAAAACAAAAAATAAATGTGTCAGTAATGAAGTTCATCAAGCCTTTTCTTCAAATCGAATTTAGGTTGGGCCTAGACTGATGAACCAACATTTTATTTTTATTGAATGTATTTACAATGGATGGACATTTAACTGTGTTTACCATCTTAACTTTGAGGTAATAATTAATTCTACACCTCTATTATAATAACATTAAACGTAGGGAAACAGTAATACTTGTATCAAAATATAAAATTATATTAACTTACTTTTGTAAGTTTTTATTACACACGCTTTCCTTGTCTTGAATCTGCATTACAAAATTGCAATAGTCAGATAATTTAACCATAGATCATGAATAATAAAATAGATCATGCATGCATACGGGGGCTGTGTGCCGAAAAAAAGGTTGTCGGGAAAATAGTGTATGATCGCGCCGCGAGGTAGCGCTAATGAGAAATCATTGTTAGCATTGGTGCTTCACACCGCTTCCGTCGTTACCCCAATAGATAGAGCCACTATCGTCGAATTTCCAGTGGATTGAAATATTGCATTGGATTGGAGTTCTATTAGGTTATCCAAATACAATGATTTAACTCACTTTTAATTTTTAATACCAGCGCTTGACGATGATATCCGAACTACGCCGGACGGAACAGAACGTCTCCTAACTTAAATTGATGGACCAAAACACATGTTTCTTGAATGTATTTACATTCATCACCACAGTAACCAATTCGATATCGGTTTTTCGTTACGCGTTACATTTTCTATTTGTACACTCTTAATGCAAGCCGAGAAAGGGAACTTCGTTCCAAAAATTTAGTCGAAGTAAATAGGAAACATTATAAAACCACGAAAACTAATTTCGGTTAGGTTCTCTGATTCTACGTTATACTATCTAATAGAATGTTAGTTATAATTTTTAATCGGATACACTGACCGTACTCCTTCACGAGTGCAAAAAACTAAGATTGCTGCATGTTTGATAATTTACTATTATATTTATTAAACTTTTATAAACACGTTACCAAGTTATTTGCATGTTTCCTTAAAGCCTTTCCAACAATTACATTCCATGACGCATGCGTACAACTGGTCAGACCATTACACAGACAGATATTTAATACATAATACAATAACTTGAGTTTACGATACGGCCTAGACCACTCCCGCTGTGTCACGCTATGCCGGACCCAGCCTTTCGTTTTAATAAATCAACCGCCTTTGTCAGGCAAAGCTAATTGCAAAAATTACATTGGTTCCATTAAATAATTGGTTTTTGGTTTTTAATTACCTCTCTGAAATTGGTTCTTGGAATAAAATTTGTTAATTATAAATTATTTTTTATGACGTTAACTTAAACGGGTTATAATTTGAATTGCTTTTTGATAATTTTCACTTGGTAACAAATAGAATAAACGGTACCAGGAACTGGAACATACTTTCTCACAAACATATTTAAATTATTAAACAGATTCACTGTGACTTTATAATTGTAGGAGGGGTAGGAGAGGTGATATTAAAGTAGGAGATTAACTAATAAATATTATTATTATTATTAGCTAGTGAGAAAACTATTCGATCGATTTCGAACAAATTTGCACAAAACACGTCTATTAGGAATGTATAGTTGCACGAAAAATGGTTTTGAGAAAAACCCAATTTTTCGCCAAAAAACCCCCAAAAATCTGATATTATTGTTATTATTAGCTAAACAAGAATTTTTAGAAAGATACGGGTTTCTGAATATGGTAGGGTACATTAAGGGCTACAAATAAGTAAAATTTGATCAAAATCGTTAGAGCCGTTTTTTTATAAAAAAAATAATAACTGATTTTTTGGGGGTTTTTTAGCCAAAAAAAGGGTTGTTTTTCAAAACTTTTCTAACCCATTTTCTTGCATCTATATGCCTAATTATCATGTTTGGTGCAAATTTGTTCGAAATCGATCGAATAGTTTTCGCTCTAGCTTTGTATACATACAGACATTTTGTAACAACCACTGTTTTGGACTCCACAAAAATCTCAACATCGATTTTTTTTGCGATCACAATACTTTCTCTGTACTATAGTATAGTGAGAAAGTAAAAAGTTAAATCCTTCATGAAAATAGGAACTCCAGACACCGCTACCATACTACTTGTATGTAGATCTAAATTAGTATTATTATTTGTAGAATAAGTTCAATTATTTTTTCCATCAGTACTACTATACAACCTAACCTAACCTAACTATACTACTCTTACTACGAATGTTATATTTTCTTTAATGACTGGGGGCTCCGCCCTAACTGCTTCGCTCAACGATCCTGACGGATACCCATTACGAAGAAAATGAATACAGATTATTGTATACGCTGGATTTTCAAGGCAATGATTATAGAGCGTTGACCTTTACTTACCTAATGTAAGACAGAGATCGAAATAGACACATCCCTAATAATTCGAATTGCGGCTTGCATTGTAGTTTCACCATTAATAATTAAATAATCAACATGTCACACAATCTTTAGTATTACCAACTAAACGAAACAATATATTATGTAACACCGAATGTTTGACTTATAATACTGTCAGCCTTTTGTTTCCTTTTACCTAATATAAAAAACTGTTAGTTGTGAAGAAAAAATTCATGATTCTAAATTTTCCAAATTGGTTGCAAATAGACGTGTTTTGGTACATTGTAGGCCTAACCTAAAGTTATGTTAAGTTTTTCATTCAAATTAGTTGTTTTATTTATATACGCATATGCTATGATTTCTTTAAAATAAAGTTATATGAAAAATAATAACCTCAAACTTAAGATGGTAAATAATATCAAATATCCAAATCAAATTAATTCCGGATATTGAATAACAACAGTTACAATAAAGGTTAAAATAACCAGGAAGGCTCAGGCCTACACTTTAATAAAAACCTAACCTACAAGTTAGAAATGCAAATAATTTCTGCAAAGTTTGAAATCAGCTGTTAATGGAAATATTAGATCAAACAGCTGATTACTGTATTAACAATAAGCATATTTATTTATTATTTAGTACGGCGCTCCCATTGCGTATTTAATATAGTTTGTGTTGCTTTTAAACCTAACAATGGGATTGTATTTCAAAAAGTATATAAAACACGCATGTATTCAAATGCAACGCTGTGTCCAAATTTCAAAGCAATCGGTGACGAACTTTCTGAGTTTTAATATTTTGATCGAACATTTATATTTTTATTTATATAGATATGTAACAAGAGATTTTTAAATTGAATTATAAAACAGTAAGCAGTTTTAGTTGACTTTTGATCGTGTTTGATTTAAGTTGGTTAATCTAACCTAAAAAATTGGTTGCTTGTGAATAATAATAAACTGATAAAGTTGGTTGCTATGGTAATGAAAGTAAACAATCATGTGTTGACAAGCTTTATCCAAACAATTCTTTTATCTGTTACCACAGAATTTTCACTAATTTTACGTTATAAAATAAATATTTTACAAAATCCCATTCTAGAGTATCCGTATATGACCCCGTTAAATTTTCTTATTAGTAGCTTAAGTAGTTTTTCCTTCATTTTTATTCTACAACGTAAGCCATTGTAAGAGCTTCTTTGAAGCATATACAATTAACTATCTAAAATTACGACGAAAATGCTAGTTAAAAATTCCAAACAAACACACAATTTTCCTTACTTACTTGTTTGTAATAGGTCTACATCTGTTTTGTTATTAAATTATTTGTTATGCTTTAGTTTGGAAGTACAGTAATTATTTTAAACACACACTGAATTAAAATAGGCGCATCACTTAACTGACAGCTGTAAAGTTTGACAAACTCTGTTGTTAGGCCTAGGTTTTAGAAAACAACTATTAAAAAGCAATTTCACTGTAGCTCGTGCTATTATTTTACCCTCCAGTGTTATTTACTCTAAATAATCTAGAAGGCCACGAATGGTTCAGCATGATTGGTCCATATTCCCACCACTTAGACCTTAATATAAAGATCAGAAATACTTGTGGATTTAAGTAATATAGTTATAATACAGTTAAACACATTTTATTATGTCTTATCGAAAACCTAATTTTAACCAAAATACACGCAACTATGGGAAATCCCTGCGTGCTCCGCACGCCAACCCGTTGAAACCTTCTATAGACATAATCATGTTATCTTTTCTTTATAATAAAGGTTTAGGATTAATAATAACCCCAAAGCTAATATGGTAAATAATGTTAAATGTTCAAATCAAATTATTTTGTATATTTTATAACAGCAGTTATAATAAAGTTTAAAAGAACCAGCAAGGCTCAGGTCTACACTTCAATAAAAACCTAACCTAAAGGTTAGAAATACAAATAATTGCTTCAAAGTTTGAAATCAGATGTTAATGGAAATATTAGCGCAAATAACTGTTCTGTGTTATTTTATTCAATTAGTTGCGACGGTATTTCATCTGTCTAGGCCTAACCTGAGAATTTTTTTCGACCAAAATTTACAAATATTGATATAAAAAATGTTTTTATAGAAATGAATTAGCCTATGTTACTCAGGGATAGTGTAGATTTTTATTAGTAAAACTATCTTTTCAATCGGTTCAGTAGTTAAAGAAATTTTCCCCTAAAAAATTACCTCTTTATAATATTAGTATAGACATCATAATAATATATAAATTTTTATGCACATTTCTGTTTGTTGAATTAAACATATATTATAATTTTTGCAGTTATAATAAAGGTTAAAGGAACCAGCAAGGCTCAGGTCTACACTTCATTAAAAACCTATCCTAAAAGTTAGAAATACAAATAACTTAAAGTTTGAAATCAACTGTTAATGGAAATATTGGCAAACAGCGTTTTAACTGTTATTTTATTAAATTACTTTCTATGGTAATAAAATGTAAATACATGTGTTGGTTAATCAGTCTAGGCATAACGTAAGAATTTTTTCCGATTAAATTTACAAATATTGAAATGAAAAATGTTTTTATCAAAACGAATTATACTCAGGGATAGTGCAGCTTTTTATAAGTAAAACTATTTTTTCAATCGGTTCAGTAGTTCCAGAGATTACCCAATACATACAAACAAACAAATTTTACCTCTTTATAATATTAGTAGGCCTATAGATTTAGTAAGACAGGAACATATTTCCTATATAAAAAAGTCCTTGAAATATAAACAATTATACAAATACAATCTTTCCCCTTTCTCCGCGCTTTCCACAAAGGATTCGGGAAATGTTTACGAAAAAAACAATTTCACAAACTCCAAACAGAACTCACCAGTCGAAACATGATGATCGGGTCGGTGTGAGGCCACCTCGAGTGATAGAACAGCTGATACTAAGTTGACCACTGGGGTGGACTATATATATATAGCCCTCTCACTATAGTCACGGCCAAGGCTTGGT
>JAGFPH010003066.1:113114-123582 GCA_018207615.1 Philaenus spumarius
CAATACACAATGCATTGCGTGCTTCGCACGCCAACCCCCGTATTGGGAGTATCTTCAATACACAAAGCATTGCGTGCTTCGCACGCCAACCCCCGTATTGAGGGTATCTTCAATACACAAAGCATTGCGTGCTTCGCACGCCAACCCCAGTATTTTTAGTATCTTCAATACACAATGCATTGCGTGCTTCGCACGCCAACCCCACGGTACGATCCATCACATGGCTTTTAAGAGGGTATTTCTATGGTATTTCACGTTTTGACCGATTTTGGGGAAACCAATCGAGCTATGCATAGGCCTATACATACATACAGGGTGATTCACGAAGTTATCCCCACACTTATACAGCTCATTCTACTAGTTAAAATAATGAAAAAAGTTCATATAAACATAGGTCCGAAAACGCTTCGTTTTCCAGATAGCCGCCATTTTGTTTTTTGTACAAAATAATTCATATGTAGAGAACGGTTTGACTGATTGAGTTCAAACTTGGCATGAAGTTTCACCTAAAAATGATATACCTCAAGAAAAATAAACGATTAAATTTAATCATGCGTTTTAAAATGGCGGCTGTTTGAATGTTTCAAACCTAAATTACTCCAAAACCGTACATTTTAACGAAAAATGTCAAGACACCTTTTTTGTAGCCCTTTTGATTCCCTATCGAATGGTGTAAATGTCAAAACAATCGGATGAAGAACAATAGCTAAGTTAAAAGCTAATGACAACAAATGTCCATACAATATTGTAGTATTTACTGTGTTGGAATAGGATGCCGGGTTGAACAAACCAATTAGTACACATAACTTAACTGTTATTCTTCATCCGATTGTTTTGACAGTTACACCATCCAATCAAAACGGCTACAAAAAAGGTGTCTTGACATTTTTGGTTAAAATGAACGGTTTTGGAGTAATTTAGGTTTGACATTTTCAAACAGCCGCCATTTTAAAACGCATGATTGGATTTAATCGCTTATTTTTCTTGAGGTATATCATTGCTAGGTTAAACTTCATGCCAAGTTTGAACTCAATCAGTCAAACCGTTCTCTAGATATGAATTATTTTGTACAAAAAACAAAATGACGAATATCTGGAAAACGAAGAATTTTTCTACCTATGTTTATATGAACTTTTTCCGTTATTTTTACTAGTAGAATGAGCTGTATAAGTGTGGGGATAACTTCGTGAATCACCCTGTATATGTGATTTTTAATGACAACCAACGTGTGCACCACATTTTAAACAAATCGGACTTTAAATGCGTCCGTAGAGTGAGAACACATACATATATATCAATTTAATAACACTCCAAAACACTCACGGTGTTCTGAGGACCATGATCGGTGCTCATTTACTACTTCTTAAGTCTTACCATAAGGGTCACTGGAATACCTCATCTTTGCTATGGAAATTCGCTAATAATTAATAGTCAAAATAAAGATTTTAAAACTTCCTAAAACATGTTTAAACCTTGACTGTACAGGGAACCTGAAAAGTAAGTTACCCTGTACTATATTATTTATTAACTATGGCCTCCGCCCGTGCTCGCTTCGCTCACCATAAAGCAAATACAAACAAATTACGGTATAATCTTATAGTTTAACTGAAATGACTATTCATTAGGTCTGGGTCACTTGGATCGGGTAGGGTAGTGGTGGTGTGCTGTCCTAGATAACTCATGCGCAGTAGGGCCAGGTTTTCTGAGAGAATACAGGATTGTTTGTTTAACTGATTCTAAATTTGCCAAGTTGGTTGCTATGGTAATAAATGTAAATGATTTCAAGAAACGTGTGTAGGTTCAGTATTGGCCTAAATACTTCCTAAATACTACCTACATACTATTGGCGTGTCTACAAAACCTACAAAACCCCTAACTTTTATCATAATTTCTACATTTTTACTTTCTCCACCCTATACGTAGTAGGCCTATATGGAGAAAGTATAGTTTTCGTCCAAAATTTCGAATTTTTATTTTTAGTGGAATTATCTGTTTTGGTGCTCCCTGAACCCAAAAAAGTTGTTTTTTGGTGATGCCTGTCCGTGTGTCTGTAAGGATGTGTACAGAGCTGGAGACCATACCAACGGTCCGATTTTGATGAAATTTGGTATGTAGGTGTAGTTCTGGAATATCTCCAGGCGTTTGTTTCATTTTTTTCAAATTTTTGATCTTTAAGGGGTTTCACCCCCCAAAAATAGCCAAAAACCGAGAAAAATCTAAATTTCTCCAAATCGGCTCTAACGATTTTGATAAAATTTGGCTTATTTGTAGCCCTTAATATACCCTACCATATGCAAAAAACCGCATCTTTCTAATTCTCGTTTAGGTAATAATAATAATAATAATATCTGATTTTTGGGGATTTTTGGCCAAAAAGGTGGTTGTTTTTCAAAAATTATCAAGACCTTGTTTCCGTGCATTTACACAGGCCTAATTGACATGGTTGGTGCAAATTTGTTCGAAATCGATCGAATAGTTTAAATAATAATAATATAATATTGATGTGTGGTACATGCATCTAATATTTTCCATTGTACCATTTTCCTGCTTTTGCAATTCTAAACAACCACCTCCTATGCTACTCTTGGGAAGGTATAGAGTTTCAACTGGGAGAAAGTATGCGGCAGTTATCTGGTACCATTTTTTTAAACAGTAACTCTAAATATTTCCGTGGTGAAAAGTAGCCTAGATGCTGAAAAGCCCTCCACATGCGAATGAAAGTACCGTCAGAATTGGTTCAGTCATTCCAGAGATTAGCCCGGACAAACAGACAGACAAAAAATTATAAAAGGAGCCATCTTAAAATCACAGACAGACATATCAATTTTATTTATAAGTATAGATAAATACGAAATATCAGGGTGAGATTTCGATGAACAGTTTTCATCGTTGGTTTTCTCTTTAGATTTCACATTTAGGGCCTAAATCGTGTATCAAACGACCATTTTCTTGTTTAAAAAACATTAAGTTTAACAATGCAGTTTTTTAACTGATAAACTACCACTCTTGCAACTTCTCCTTTATTTTCGAAATACTAAATCGTGTTTGTACTTTTCACCCACCCTGTACAGTGAATGTCTTAAATTGGCAAACTATTTTTCTTTATTCCACTAGTTCGACTTTAACAAATCTTGTTTTCATCCGTCTTACTTCTCAATTCCCTAAGGAATGTTTTGTCGGCTCAGCCACGCTTTCATTTCTTGGCCTGTTTTGACGATTGATATATATGTCAAATAAAATGGATTTTCTCAAGATGTTCCAAAAGTCATTTGTTTTATCCTTAATCACTAGGGCTCGGTCCCCTTAGGCATCAAACTTCCAATTTATATCTTACGGAATGAAATATTTCATTGAGTGCACGTCACATGTGTTTTATCTTAAGTAATCTCACTTAAATAAACAGCTGTCCTAAGTAATAAATTTATGTAAATAAACAGCTGTCTTAAGAAACTAAATATTTCTATTCAAGCCTAAATTTCACTTTGTCGTTTAATTTTGATTTTGTATAATGTTTGCTTTCAGTTCGCTCAGTATTTAATGTTTATGGTATATATTATATGTCTGGAGATTTAGTGAGATTATAAGTTAAAAAACAAAATGTCACAAAGAAGAAGAAGACAAAATGTAGGCAATATAAACCACAGAAATTACATAAAAGTAGTTTGAAATTTAATTGTGTTTCTTAATTTAATCTAAATATATTTTTATATACTAAAATCAAGCCATGGTGAAGCATTGCCGGGAATACCAGTTTATAGTTATTTCTGTCTGAAAGGATATTCCAAGATCAATTTCTGTGACTGTAGTATTCACCGAAAACTACTATTTTATTGTTTTTTCTCAGATATCCTTAACTCAACAATAGCAAATGTAACACCATTGGATTTGTCTTTAAATTGTCCAAATGTTTTTTATCTTAACTTGTTTTTGTAAAATCTTTAGTTTTTCCAATATTTAACTTTGAAAAGTTTGAACCTCCACTATCTTGAAACTAATAACTTCATCAACATACAATTTTAAACATTTCTGTAAACCAATGTGATACTATTTCATGCTGAGTTTCATAATTTTTTTTTAACCGTTCATGAGATAATTATTTTTTAACACACATACAGACAGACAACTTCTAAACCAAGCAAGATAGGACGCATGTTATATTGTATTATTTGCTAGTTTCGCCCTGCTAAATAACATGGTAAAGTTTGGTAGAATGGTTGCAAAATATTCTGAATACAGAGTGTTCACAAAGTCCCTTCAACACCTCTGCATTATATTTGTTACTGAAAATAAGTTAACAAAACTTTGTATATATCTTGTGTTGCATAGCAGGACAAATTGTTTCATTCTCCGTGATTTTGGGAGACTTGGCCCTGGGTAGGGGGATTAACAATTTCAAATGTAAAGGTAGGTCATGTAATATAAAACCGAAAAGCTCATTAAAAGAGAAACAGAATGGCACAAACTAGAGCTTAGTAACTTAGTTTCAAAGTCATGGGCAATCTAAGTTCTGGAAAGTTACATTTTTATCATAACATCAAAGAATTTGTTAATATAAGGAATAAGTAAGTGATAGGTTGAGGTTAAATGTAAAACTTTTTTTTTTTAATAAACCAGGTGTGCTTTAAGACCACAAAGGAAAAGCGTAAACTTCTTTGGCGATATTCTGATATTCTGATTTACAATTCAAAAATATAGAAAGTGAAATATAGAAAACATAATTTAAGGAATGGGGAAGCACAATGTCCATTTCAGAGGTATTACCAAGTAAACTATTTTTTTAACACAAGTTACGAAATGACGAAGCACAATTTCCATTTCGGAGGTATTATCGAGTAAACTATTTCAACACAACTTACGAAATGAGGAAGCACAATGTCCATTACCAAGTAAACTATATACTCTGCTATAAACACATGTGTAGGTATATATAGAAGAGGGTGGCGCCTAACGGAAAAAGCGTGTCGGTAAAATGTGATTCACTACCCGAAATTTTTAGATGAGGTTCGCCTATAGAAGTTCACACTTCAAAATAGAAACTGTAAATAAATGTATTGCGGTACCACTAATTTATTTGAGTTTCTATGTGTACTTGGAAAACTTTGGGAAAAATCTAAATGGAACCGGGAATTCAACGCTTGACCTTTACTCCTGACTTTCTCTACTGTATGTGTAACTGATAAGCACCTTCATGTACTGATAGGATAGCAATACCTCCCTCTTTTTGTTCCTGATATTTGTTGTGATAGCACTCAGTTTTGCCTTTTTACAAATGAATCGTTCAAATAAAATCGAGGTTAAATGGATTTTTTTACGGACAATAACCTACTTTGGAATTACTGTATGATAAAAATATAATTTTCCACAACTTTGATTGCCCATTACCTTGAAACGAAGTAAGACATTAAGCTCTAGTTTGGGCAGCTCTGTTTCTCTTTTTCAGAGGCGTATTTCATGACCTACCTTTTTATTTGCAATTGTTAATCGGCTTAAGCCCTAAGCTCCCCAGAATCATAGAGGGTCAGATATGCCAAAAATGTTGTCCTGTTATGCAATACAATATTAGTTAGTTTTGTTAACTTATTTTCAGAAAAATAATGATGGGGTTTATTGGAATTTATGAACACTGTATTTTCATTCTATTGAAAAATATATTTTACATATAATAGAGAATAAATTGTATAACTATTCACTTAGTGTATGCAACTTAAAAAGAAAATATAGTTAGTCCTACTCAAGTTCACAGAAGTAATTTTACCCACAGAAGGTTGGGTTACCTTTGGTGAACCAAATTTGAGACACAGTCAATTCATACGCACCACTAAATACAGCTTACTCACCAGTTTAAGCATGTTGATAGTTTGTCAGCTGGAGTACTGAATGATATCACTATCAGCTGATTGTGTATATATACTAAAGGCAGTGGAAGTGGTCAAGAACTGTGGAGGTCAGGGTCTCCTTTCTTTGCCAAATGCAGTGCGTGCTCATCCTACTAATTTTTAATTTCACTTTTATGTAACTAAGTGTCGAATAGTAGGCTAGAGTTTGAAACGATTTCCGTACTCTTTCGAATGGATAAATGCAAGGTTTATGAATAAAAATTACTTTTTTCTGAAGAAGGATTACCCGGCTTCGTCCGTGTTAAAAATTAGGACCACTTGCTGAGACTGTCAAGGAGATCTTTAATTTGTAAAATAAAATAATTACTGTTACGAAAATAGACGTTTAAGCTTAAAGAAACAAGTTCATACAAACATAGGTCCGGGAATGCTTCGTTTTCCAGCTATCCACCATCTAGTTTTCTTTTCAAAATACTTACAATACGTAAAATCCGATTTTTTTAAATTTTGGACGTGGAGCACTTCACTTCAAAAAGTTTTAGTTTTAAATCCATGTGGGGCTGCTTCTAATCCGAGGCCGACGGCCGGGATGCAAACACGCGAAGCGAGTTTTTCCACTGCGAGCGAAGTGAATAAGTATATAACCCGAGAGTGCAAGGTCGACATGCGTACTCGCAAATTGAGTTTTTCCGGTGCGAGCGGAATGAAGCTGCGCCTTCGTGAGTGGTCCAAAAGTTGGTTGAAACCCTACACATATAAAATTAATTTTGGAAACTGTCGCCAACTGTTCGGTTAATCGAATTATTTGAATGTTTGAAGGTATTAAATTTTGGCACAAAATAATTGAAAATATGTCAATTTTAATTGTGATACTTCGTCTTGTTCCAGAGGTAATTGGTTTTAAATATTGTACTTGAATTATTTTATGGTTGACCGAAAAAAACTATTTCCTGTAAAAGCGTTTTCCTTCCAAGTTAATTAACCTCAACTTTAAAGTTGGTTTCGAAAACCAAACAAAATTCAGTAGATTTACCAAAATAAAAATCCAGTGAAACTCCAACCTCAAAATAATTCGATCACGCAGCTGAACCGCTGACGTGAGTTGAGCGAATTTCCAAAATTAAGTTTGTATTTCTTAGGGTTTCAACTATTTAGGAAATTGTTCTACTCGCTATGGCTCTGATTGCCTGATTGTAGGAAATATGCTAGTAGAATTTGTTTACATTTCCTATTTAAATTCGGTAGTGAAAATAATGTCCAAATTGTCATAACATGTTTTGAGTCAAGCTTTAAGCTCAAAGATGCGTTGGTGGACAGGTGAGTGACAGGATACGAAAATAGACATCCTTAATAAAATTGTCCCTCGAGGGAAAGCGTGTTCTAGAATAGGAATTGGATTTTATTACGTTGGAGACCTTTAAAGAAATCGTCCAAAGAAATATTTAATGAGTTACATATTGGTATCGAGTTTTATGAGGTGGTTGAATAATGTTTGTGTTTACTGTCGGGTCCTTAGAGATATCCTTAAAAAAATGTTTTTAATATCTCTTAAGTTCTACATTTGGGTTTACTAGAGCTCACGCTTGTAAAACTCCTTCGCAAAAGGTGTCAGATTAAAGAAAGCACAGTGTACATGAAGAAGTTATACATGACGAACTTGCACATGACGAAGCTATACATGACGAAGTTATACATTTGTTTCTTACAAGATATACACAAAATGTAAACCATAGCTGCATTTTGTAGCTTGCTATTAAGGGGTGAGAATGTGATAACAACCCGTAAAACTGTAACAATTAATTGTTCATGTTTTTATTGTCCTACTTCCTGGACTGTTAAATAATAGTAATATCTATTATTTTACTAACCTTCAAACAGTCCGTTTTTGGTTCAGAACACGTCTGACCGCGGTTTCGACACCACAAATGTCATTGTCAAAGAATTCTTATCTCACAATATCCACATTACACACATAAACACATTTAAAAAACACACGTAAACACTTAAAAAAATTCACCATTTCTGTGTCGTTATAACACAGATAATACAAATAACGGAGCGTTTGCTGAAACAGGCCTAATGTCAGGCCGACCTAAACGTGAACTTCTTTTGCCTAACTTGTAGGCGTTTCTAATATCGACAAGCCAAATTTGAGCCTTGTAAGCCAAATTTGAACAAAATCGTTACAGGCGTTTTTTATAAAAAAATTATAACTGATTTTTTTAGGGGTTTTTGCCAAAAAGTGGGTTATTTTTCAAACTTTTCAAACCCGTTTTTAGTGCATCTATACAGGCCTACTTGACATGTCTGTTGCAAATTTGTTTAAAATCAATAGAATAGTTTTCGCTCTAGCTTTGTATACATACAGACATACAGACAGACATTTTGTAAAAACCACTTTTTTGGACTCAGGGGGTCCCAAAGCGGTTATTTCCACAAAAATCCCAATATCGATTTTTTTGCAGTACTTTCTCGATATACTATAGTATAGTGAGAAAGTAAAATTATAAACATAAGTTCTTGGTGTGCGGTACACTTAAAATCGTAACATACAAAATGCTTATACAAATTCGAACTCAATAACTTATCTATTTCTGGAGTTACTGTGAGTATTTATAAACAAAAAGGAGGATAGCGACTGAACTAAGCAGAATTCGAAAAAAATGCTGAACATTTTACATTTATTTTAATGTATATAATACGATCCTATATAGTCCACTAAGGGTTTTCGTGACACCCAGTAATACATAAAACGTGTGTTTTTTTAGTACTATTTTGAAAAATTCCTATTTTTTTATTTCTGCGATTTGAGTGTACCCCTTATAAAAAGTAAAAAAGATCTAAAAATGTCAATGGTTTATGTAAAGTAAATTCTGTAATAATAAATTAATATTGGCAATTTAACAGGGGCAGGATACAAACATGTCTTTAACTCCCCTAAAAGGTGGTAATATCATGTATAAACATTGGCGCACATACCTATGGACAGAGGGGGGCCATGGCCCCAACCCTTAGCTCCCAGGGAAAGGAAAATATGTATATTATTAATTATAGTCAGGAATTTTTGTTTAAAGAGATTAGCACTAAAATATGTTTTAAATGTTATGTGCTGTTTGATTTTACATATAGACCTACTTATTTTATTTTTACAAGAGTTCAAGCATGAGCTGCAATGCACTGTGTATTGAAAATACCCCCAATACGGGGGTTGGCGTGCGAAGCACGCAATGCATTGTGTATTGAAAACACTCCCAATACGGGGGTTGCCGCGCGAAGCACGCAATGCATTGTGTCTTGAAAATACTCCCAACATGGGTGTTGGCGCGCGAAGCACGCAATGCATTGTGTATTGAAAATACTCCCAAGATGGGTGTTGGCGCGCGAAGCACGCAATGCATTGTGTATTGAAAACACTCCCAACACGGGGGTTGGCGTGCGAAGCACGCAATGCATTGTGTATTGAAAATACTCCCAATACGGGGGTTGCCGTGCGAAGCACGCAATGCATAGGAAATACTTCCAATACGGGGGTTGGCTTGCAATGCACTGTGCGTCGGTCGCTTCTCATAGTGTTCAGTGTCAAGCTCACATGTGCGTCCTTAGTAGTGAAAGTGTTAAGCCCATACCCCGCCCCCCCCCCCTAGAAAATATCATATGGGCGTCCATGTGTATAGAAGCTAGCTAAATGAATGTAAATACATTCATTATATGTTTTCAAACTCGTAATTTACCTTGCCTCCAAGCACCATGACAGCCGTGATGCACACTCACGTCAATGTAGGTTAAGCTTAATTTATTCTCTGTGTTTCTTTCTGCATTCAAGTATAACGCGCTGTTTTTACGGCTTTTGTCAACCAAATTAGTCCAGAACAGAAGTCAAACTGCTCCAAGGTCGAGCGACAGTCTAACAACTTATTCCGCGGATGATGTATCGCTCGGTTTGAACGATTCGCTGTTGTCAAGGCTCCTCGTTATTGAAATGATCGGGAACCGAATAAGTGAAATAAGTGCAGAGTGATTTAACAATGAAAAATATACTGCACGAGGCAATGATAACGCAACAATTAGTTGGAGAGGACGTTATGAAAAATCTGATTTTTATAAGGGAAATCGTGTTGAACGTAAAATTGCTTCATCTCGAGAATTGTATTTAAAAAGTACACTAATAATTCAAATACAAATAATGTACTCACGCTGCTGAACCGCTATTGAAAATACTCAAACTGGAATAGAGCGTTTCTCTTTAGGAGCGTTTCACATTAAGAGCGTTTCACTTTAGGAACGTTTCGTTTTAAGAGCCTTTCACATTAAGAGCGTTTCGCTTTAAGAGCGTTTCACATTAGGAGCGTTTCGCTTTAGGAACGTTTCACATTAAGAGCGCTTCACTTTAGTAACGTTTCGCTTTAGGAACGTTTCACTTTAGGAACGTTTCGCTTTAGGAACGTTTCGCTTTAAGAGCCTTTCACATTAAGAGCGTTTCACGTTAGGAGCGTTTCACATTAAGAGCGTTTCACTTTAGGAACGTTCCGCTTTAGGAACGTTTCACTTTAGGAACGTTTCGCTTTAGGAACTTTTCGCTTTAGGAACGTTTCGCTTTAAGAGCGTTTCACATTAGGAGCGTTTCTCTTTAG
>JAGFPH010003066.1:124643-136377 GCA_018207615.1 Philaenus spumarius
GGGTTAGCGTGCACAGCACGCAATGCAATTTGTATTGAAAATACTCCGAAAATGGGATTGGCGTGCAATGCACTGTGTTTTGAAAATACTCCCATTGCTGGGGTTGGCGTACGAAGCACGCAATGCATTTTTATTGCAAATACTCCCAATACGGGGGTTGGCGTGCGAAGCACGCAATGCACTGTGTATTGAAAACACTCCTAGTACGGGGGTTGGCGTGCGAAGCACTTAATGCATTTTGTATGGAAAATACTCCCAATATAAGGTTGGCATGCAATGCACTGTGCGTAGGCCGCTTCTCTGTCAAGCCCACATGTGCGTCCTTAGCAGTGAGCGTGTTAAAAGGGTTTATATTCAAATCCCCGGTCCTGACCTGACCCCCGCCCCCTCCCCCCGAAAAGTTTTTACGGCCTTGGTCACAGTTCACTTGTTTAGCCTAAACGACATAAATAGACTACATCACACCGCACCGTAACATCCTGAAATAGCTCCTGTCTTGTTACTGGTAAAATGTCTATAAATAAACATTGAAAATCCATCTGGTTCCGCACACACACCCTCGGACAGTTTCATAACGGGGTCACCGAGTCTCCCCATTACGTGACCAACTCACTTGTCAATTGCACTCACGTAGGTACGCTCTGTCCGTAACAGTGATGTCATACGCGGTAGTAAGCGACGTTGCCAAATCTCTAAAGTTACGTATTCTTATAAAGTTATTTTATGTTTTCTTTTAGCAATTTACTTGTTGTTAAGTAGAAAGGATTTAAAAATTCATATTATCAACTCCTATAAAATCGAGTGTACGTACGAGCGTACGTGGAGTAACATTTAAAGAAGAAATAATATAACTTGATAATATAACAGCTGAGTACAACAAAACCTGTTAACACCTGTTAAAACCTGTTGATAATATAATATACGCAAACAAAACCTAGCGTAGATTATACTTTGGGGTTATGTTTACAACTTCAATCAATAATATCGCCTTTAATATTAATAACTTCTAAATCATTTGATATATCAATCGCATATATTATTTCTCAAGGCCATTTTTTTGTCGGTACGCCATAACTTCCTTAATACATCATCAAATTACATGAATGAGGCATCATTTTAAAGCTTTCCTTAACCGCTACACCGGAAAAATAGACAAACAGCTTAAAATTCATGTTTTAATAACAAAAATTTATTAAAAAACTTTTATATTATACTTTGTATGTTCCTAATGAAAGGCGCCATCTATTAACCATATGTTTAACTAGCATGACAGCTATTAGTTAGATTGTTTACACTGTAAGATTGTATAGAGAAACTGTTATTTATAAACCAATGTAAATAAATAAACTTAATTAACAGGATTAAATCAACGTGTTAAATCAGGTAAATGCGAAATATTGCGAAATATTCGCACGGGTCAGCTAGTATGAAATAAAAGTCTATTAAAAGATAATATGTTCTTTAAATATATATAATAATATACATAAACAAAAAATCTTAACAAATATTCCTACAGTTTTATAGTCATTATAATCTATCTATACAGGGTGGACCAGCTAAAGTGTGACAGTAGCTAACTTTTAAAATACGATTCGGACAAAAATGTTTAAATAGAACATCTACCCTTAATTTTTGAGACCTTTTGGACTGTGTATAAAAATTTTTCAAAATCCGCCATTTTGAACCCAAAATGGCGGCCAACTTCATTTTTTTAAATAGAAACCCCCATTTGTAAGACATTTTTGGATTTTATGGGCAATTTTAAGACTTTTTTGTTCTTTACATTTTTTTGATAAACCTAACGGTTCTCCTGTAAAATGAAGTCGAAGTTTCATTTTCTTACAGCTAATCACTCATAAAGGTTACAATAACCAACTTCTAAACCATGCTTCAGACAACAAACTTTTTTTAAATCGAATTAATACAATAAAATATGAAACCATCACTCTCCCATAAAATTTAATTAAAGCTTTCAAACGCAATGGAGCAATTTAGGACACATACTAGAATTAGTATTGTTAAAGTTGTTTGTATTTAAACACCTTTGAAATAAAGCAGTCACGCTGGTTATCTTTTTACAACAATGCAACAGCTGTTTCCGGATTCTTCATTGCTGCATTTTAATCTAGTTTATACCACAGTACTGTTAACCTCTTCAAAATCGTTCATACTTACTAAGAATATTTATACTGGTGTACTCAACTTGTAAAACAAATTTGGTGTTGATATTCCAAAAATTTACGAAACTGGAATAGATTGAAATTAGTTCGTGGGTCCGGTACTCCTAAAATCAATAATCGAAATCGACTCCTAGATCGGGTAATTTTCAAGATAACAAGCTGAGACTCAGCATAAATGTTTAAAATATATACTTTAACTCCTATGTCAAGTTTCAATTCGATATATTAAAATTCGGCCAATTTAGAATGAGCCAACGCTTCATATATGAATAAGATGTCCCCTTTTAGTGATTTCCCATGCTGCAAAATACATACCTGCATTATCGAATTTTTTCCAGACAAACCATTCCTCGGACGAAATAAATACACATGACCTTTTTTGTTGGAAAATACCTTCCCTACACGCTGGTGTTTTTTATTTTCCTCTATCTTTATCCCAGCTCGAAATATTAAGGATAATCGAAAAAAAATGATAATCGATTTTTTTCGACTTTGGGAAATCGATAGACTGGTAAACTTTTTTTATGTTAATCTACATACTTTAATGTACTTATAAAAAAAAAATTCAGCCGTATTGCAAATTACTGGTACTTTTGGTACCTTTACCGACTGGCCTTAGCATCACCTCAAACATACTTGTCCTCCTTATTATATTATTTTATCTAACTACCTATTTCGATAACATAATTAGCATACAAAAAATAAGAATACAAATCACAATTCCTTTGTTACTAAAACAATGTAAGCAGCATGATACAAAAATCTTTACATACAAATAAAATTTAAGTGTCTGTCTGTGATTTTTGAAATAAATACTTTTTTTCTAAGCTCATATAATTCACACTTATACCAAAACCTAAAAGTGTGTTTTTTTTTTGTTTTTTTTTTTTGTCCGTCTTTCTTTCTGTCTGTCTGTTCGTTTGTCTGGGCTAATTTCCTGAACGGCTGAACAATTTTTTACAAAATTTTCATTTGCAAGTAGAGTACGTTTCAGATATTATTCTTGGCCACTTTTTACCCAGAAAATATTTAGAGTTCCTATTTAAAAATTGCAAAAATGTAAAATTTGTAGTCAAATTATGGGTTTTGCGGACGGACGTGACACGCTACCATTATAAATAAAACAACTGATTTTGATTAAAACTTAACTCTTTGACAAGATCGTCTGTGTTTTAATATACTTTATTTGCTGGTTCAACCGTTAAATATATATCAAAACAGTAATGCATTAATGTGAAAATGAAGCTTACTCATAGACGTTAAATTCACTACCAAACTTGATTTGTAATTTGTATATTCGTTCGGAAGTTAATGAGTAACAAACAGGCTAAAAACGGGACTTTTAGCGTTTATGGGCGCATAGCTGATGATTTACGTAGGCCTTAGAGGGATACATAGATTGATTTGGAACAAACTCGCTGTGCGTTTTTGGGACATGGAGTTTTGATTTAAAATAGTTTGTTTTTTGATTGCGTGTAATGGTAAGGCACAATTTTTACCCGATATCCCTCTTATGCGTTTAACTAGAGGGTCTGACCCTGCTCGATTCGCTCGCCCACCCCTGCGGTACCGTAAGGACACCCCTACGATTTATTAGGACGAAGGCACTTGTATCTAATTTTGGTGGTGGAGGTAGCTGTGACCTGTGCATAGTGTAAGATATGGGTCGAAATAGAAACGCAATATCTTCAACATTTGTCCAGAAAGTCATTAATTTTGTATATAACATTTTATTCTTTATTCTTCAATAAAAAGTATCTCTATATATAATACGTGAAGCCGTTTTTTGTAAACACAACTCCTCCCTTATTTCTGGACCAATTTTAATGTTTGAGGTTTCAAAAAATTCGTCTCATTTCGTAGTTTTGCAATAAGGTTTTAGATGACAAAAATTCTTATCCTTAATGGCGTGAGCTAATCTCAAAGGTCGGGTTTTCCCCATAAGATTAACATGGAAAATATTTAAAAACCATTTCTATACAAAACAACTGTTTACAATAAGAAACAAATGAATCCAGCTGATTTCGTCGATGTAAATAACGATAATTACAGTATTCAGAAGGTTATAAAAAGATTTTAATACAAAACAGCTGTTTTTAATAAGAAACTAACTAATACAGCTGCTTTGTGGAAGTAAATATTGATTTTTATAAGGGAGGAAATGAATTATTTATTCAAATTATAAAATTTACGAACTAATTTGTTTTGAACATTTAACATTATTTACCATCTTATTTTTGAGGTTATTATTTATAACTTTTTTGTTAGGTTTTTGATTAAGTGTAGACCTGAGCCTTACTGGTTCTTTTAACCTTTATTATTACTGCTGTTATAAAATATAAGAAATAATTTGATTTGAACATTTAACATTATTTACCATCTTAGTTTTGAGGTTATTATTAATCCTACACTTTTATTATAAATAAAACATAACATATGTTTTTAGAAGGTCGCACCGGGGGTTGGCGTGCGGAGCACGTAGGGGTCTCCTCTAGTCTTATACTAATTAGGCCTATACATTTAAAATTACAAACTCTACTTGAACCAGTTTGTTACATCCTAAATTAACGCGGATGTTACAAAGTGATTCAAATATCTTTTCTACGACCCCCAGCTAATTTAAACCCTCGCTAAGAAAGGGTTAAAAGAAATTCGAAATTGTATGGCGGTTTGGGGGGAGGGGGGTCAAAGTTACTAAAAATCCCTATAAGAACGAATTGGAATGAAATTTGGTACGTAGCTGCCTTTTAGGCTGTAGGTGCTCGCAACATTGTCAATGAAATTAAGTGAAAGTCAAAATTAGTAAAAACTATAAATTAAAACGATATATTTAAAGCTTTTTCATGTTAGATATAGTAGTTTACAGGAATACAATTTTCAGTGCTTTCTTAAATAGCGTAGCTTTTTTTTTCATGACCACAGTAGGATACGCATGGGTATTCAACGAACACTTAAAAATAATACAATTACGTCAAAAAGACTGAAAATACTAACAAGCACGGGCAACGCCGTACGGGTCAGCTAGTTGTATATATTTACCGAGTTAAAAATCCCCTTCCGCATAGTTAGGTAGGCCTAGATAAAGTGTGTTGTTTAAATAGTATTTTGTATGAATGATGTATTTCTGATGTGTATCTAATTAATCCGCCTGTGATTTTTCACGGTAATTTACTAGTTTGTAAATAATTCGATCAAGCTGAAACGCTGACGAGAGTTTATCGAATTTCCAAAATAAAACTTATATGTTTTATTGTTTCAACAAACAATTTGGGAAATCGGTCAACTCACGAAGGCGCTGAATAGCTTCCTGTGTGTACGAAATATATTAGTAGAATTTGTTTGCACCTAAGCCTCCAGCTTCGACTTACGTGCTGCTTCGGTTCACTCAAAACGGTAAATCTCGCTTTGCGAGTTTGCACCTCGACCTTGCAGCCTCGATTATGGACTGCTTTGCTTCGCTCGCAGAAGACGCCTAGAGTAAAATCCCCTCGTCGATTTTAACCAGTATGTTTTATTTTATTTTACATTTTGATCGATTCCGGATGTACCGAGCTAGCTATAAGGTCATTTGTACTAATTTGTTTAACCCTAGAACCAATTGTGTTCAGATAGCGCCAATTAGGATGGAGCGCTAAGAGGGGAGTGTGCAAGTCTCCTACGCCGGCTCCCTCCACATTTCCCCTCTCGCGGCGGAGTACAGTCAGAGCCGCCTGCCCTACCTAATTCATGTCTGCTATGTAGTCGTGTTGATTGTATATCAACACTTTTTGGTGGTGACTGTACTGAAGACTCGCAGTCGAGTAGGAGAGGGTAAGACGTTATAGCACATGCTCAAGGGACGCTGCACGCTGCTTGGCACTATCTGTACTCCGTACCGCGACAACACATTTGTAACGCGTGATTGTATCGAATATTTCACCCACGAAAAATCTTCCAACCTAAAAAAGACAAAAACCGTTGGAAAGGAAATGATTTAAAGTTTAATTTGTGTACTTACAGTTTTCTTTCTAAAACGTAGATTTACATATGTAATCATCGTTTTAAAATATTAGTTTTCTGAAAACCCAACGCCACGCGGTTAAATCACATTGAAAAGACTCACTTTGTCATTTCTTTGAAGCTCTCTATAGCTCGATTATTGTTTTGTCAATAACATAGAGATATCTTTGTATTCGTCAAGATTTTAACTTTCTAAAACTGCCATCCAATAAAAAGTCCCTTGTTTAGTTCCAAAGATATGTAACTGTCTGTGAACCTTTGCAATTGGACAGATTTCAACCAATAAAACAGCTCATTTTTCATTCGAAATATCTCTTACAATTCGAATCGTTTGAATTGACTTGATTATATCTATTTATAGACCAAAGTTCAATCTTTCGTTTGGTGTAAAGCAAACCATATTTACTCTAACGGTTTTGTTCGTACAGTGCTGAGAAACACTGACAAATGGGAAATTCAAAACTCGACTTTTTCACGCTCCCGAAATGGCACTTTCAACTGTTTTTCGCACAGAACGTCGTATTTATTTGATCTTATTTTGTGATTCAAGTAAAGCTAATTCAAATACTGTTACGAAACAATAATCTACAATTATTCACTTCAATGTTTTGATTTATTCTCTACACTTTCTTATGATAATATTTAATTTTTGGGCAAAGATTATATCCCTAAATTACTACTAAAACTAGGCCTAGATTTGTTAGCAGTGTTGTAGTAAGAACATAAAAACTAGTGTTTTCAAAATAAGAAAGTTGAAATTAATAAATATTTGTATACAGTTCTTTTTAGAACTAAATTAAGAAACATTTGCACATTTTGGAAAAAAATACAAAAATTTTAACTACTTTTTATGTAGGCCTAAAGTTGAACTTTTACCTTCCGTAACTGAAAATGTTTTGTTTCTTGAGCTAATAACTTTGTAAATTTTACATCTATCATTTTTTTTACTGGCATATATACATTTGTTGAGTCTTCCTCTACAAAAAATCTGTGGAACACTTTTGGATTGGCGTTCATTTACTATTTTTGGCAAATTTTTGAAAAAAATGCTTGCAAACGCAAAAAATCCATTTTCGTTAACATTGCCAGTTCTAGGGTTAAAGTCACAATTCCTGTAAAAAATACAAAAATATAAAATTTCACTTTTTTAAATTTTATCATAAGTAAACAACATTAAAACGTCAAAACGTCGACAAACTTTTTGAAATTTTTTATATTCCTACAAAAGTAGGCTACCAAATGGCGTATTATTTTCATTTATGTGCAAATTTTAAAGGCTGGTCGTATTCAATATTGCAACAATCACACACTGTAACGTCGCAAGGACGTGGGATCTGAGTCACTGGCAGATATACTGTTGCATATTCTGGGAATATACTTAACCTCACTTTCTCTACTGAAAGAACATTATATTGTTTAATTGTAACTCATTTAATTTAATTAAAATGTTTTAGAATATTTACTGATTTTTTTACTGATTTGCATAGTCTGTTTTAGTAAATTCTCGTGTATTTCCAAAGGTATTTCCAAACAAAATTATTTATGTACTCTTTTGCAGTACATTATATGCATTCAAGAAACTAAATTATTTTGTTGGGAAATAATATTATACTATATTTTTTTTATAATAATTTGCATTATTGTTGTTTTCAAATGTGCTAACTCCACAATCTCTTCTCATTTAACAGTTAGGTTCGCCCCCACAAGAAACGTTTCAAAATAATTGCTCAAACTATACGTTTTCATTCATTTTCATCAATTAGGCATGAAGTTTAACCTAACAGTTATCCATCTCAAAAAATCAAATCGATTCTGTCCAACGGCGCTTTTCATAATAGCGGCTGTTTGAAAATTTCAAACATAAATTACAAAAAAAACGTGCATTTTAACTATTTTTAGGCATTTTAATTCCCCATCGGATGGTGTAACTGTCGAAACAATCGAATGAAGGATAATAGTGAAGTTATGTGTACTAATTAGTATGTTCAACCCGGCATCCTATACCAACACAGTAATATTGTATGTAAATTTGTTGTTCGCCAACTCCCGTATTGGGTGTATTTTCAATACACAATACATTGCGTGTTTTGTTAGAGTAACGTATTTTTGTTGAACCTTCATAGTTTTCTTATTTAGTAGATCAGATCAAGCTCACAAGAGAGTAAGGCTGTAACCTACTGCATCCATGTGTATTGTACGTTGTAGTTTAATCAAGTGAATCTAAATATCAGTATGCAGCCAATTTGTTGTCTATTTTATAATTTTATTTGCACTTTTTAAACCTAGTATTATTTTTACTACTAAATTTCAGGATTTCGAGGAGGTTTTGACCCCCTAACCCCCCCCCCTGGCTATGGCCTTGAACCTTATCATTTTAACAATGTGGAACATTCAAACAAAACAAATTTGATCTGAAAGAATTTTAATACTCTCTCCTTTCAAAGCAAACAAGTTTGTATTGAAGAAAATTTTCTGAATTATTAAATACATAGAATATTATGTTATTCTCAATTTAAAGTTTTACCAGACTTTTCGCTTAGTGTTGATCTTGACGATGGATTTTCTACTTGAAGAGAAAAAATTTTAAAACTCAACGGCCTTATCTCACACTCCCACCCCGGGCTTGTTTACCTATTAAAACACACTTCACTCAAACGCTGACGTTGACGGAGTGCATAAATAAACACTAACTACCCTGGCGGGGAAACTAGTAAACAATTAAAATATAAACCTTTTGATGGACTAGACGTAGCCCTTCCTGAATGGTCAGGTCAGGTTTGCGAATGGTGCGTGAGATTAGTTGGGCTGCAAGATTAAAAACAAAGTTGGACGTAATTAATAAGAAGTAAGCGCATGTTTGTATAGAGGGTGTTTACAAACTCCCTGCCAATTTGTTTTGTATTTGTTCCTTAGGTCAAGACAATCAAAAAACGTCACATAAATATGGGTCTGAAATGCCTAGGTTTCTGTCTGACCGTCTGTTTGTGTTTTTTACAAATTATTTTATAACTTGAGTGTTATTTTAGATAGAAACTTCAAATTTGGCCCGAACGTGTACCTTGGTATGTCAAACAAGTGTATAAAATTTCTTTACGATATCTTAAACAGTTTCAAGATGGCGGCCATTTAAAATCTTTTATGTTAAATTTCACGAAAACCGTAATTTTTATAAAAAAATGTTACTAGTAATAAAAAATGAAGAATTTTAAGACGAAAAAAATCATACTTTATTTGCACAATCGGATAGTAAATAACTGAGTAATGAGACATTCACATAATTATGTAACAACTGTACACGGCAAATTGTTGATTAGTGCAAATTTTGTATGATATTTATTTCAGTAAATGTCTCATTACTCAGTTATTTATTATCCGATTGTAGCAAATAAAGTATTATTTTGTTCGTCTTAAAATTCTACAATTTTTATAACTGGTAACATCTTATATATAAAATTCTCGTGTCACAATGTTCGTTCCCGTACTCCTCCGAAACGGCTTGACCGATTCTCATGAAATTTTGTGAGTATATTGAGTAGGTCTGAGAATCGGCTAACATCTATTTTTCATACCCCTTAGTGATAAGGGCTACGCCCCAGTGGCCCTCAAAGTTTCAATGTTAATCTTATGGATGGTCAATCTTAAGGAAGAAGAAGAAAGATTTCTTTTTGATTGTATCATGGGCACAAAAAACAGCTGTTCGTATGAAAAGCTTAAAACAGCTGATTTTGATCAACAACTGATTTGGATCAAAAACTGAATATAATTTTAGGTTAGGCCTACAATGAACATTTATTTTTTTTATTTTTTTTTTACAATGAACTAAAACACTTGGACTAATTATTAATCACAGGTTGATTTGTCTATCCGAGCAAAGCCGGGTCGGGCCAGCTAGTTTTCTTATAAAAATTACTGTTTTCGTGAAATTTAACATCAAAAATTTTAAATAGCCGCCATATTGAAACTGTTTAAGATATCGTAACGAAAACGTAACGTAATTTTATAAACTCGTTTGACCAAACAAGGTACACGTTCGTGCCAGATTTGACGTTTCTATCTAAAATAGTACTCAAGTTATAAAATAATTTGTAAAAAACACAAACAGACGGACAGACAGAAAACTAGGCATTTCAGACCCATATTTATGTGACGTTTTTAGATTGTCTTGACCTAAGGAACAAATGCACAAAATATTTCCAGGGAGTTTGTAAACACCCTGTATATTAAATGAATACGGACAGTGCAATAAAACCCTAGTTCCACCCTACCAGCATTCTATGTATACAGATTGTCCAAGAATTCAGGGCGTGATTCCATACATCAAAATAAGATGAAAAGTACCAACAAACATAGGCCCAAAAATGCTCAGTTTTCTGTCCAGCCACCATTGTGTTTTATTTACAAAATAATTCATATCAAGAAAAATGTTCGACTGATTAAGTTCAAAGTTGCCATGAAGTTTAACCCAACAATGATCTATTACAAAAAATTAGCAATTACATCCAAACATTCGTTTCAAAATATCAGCTCTTTGAAAATTTCAAACTGAAATTACTCAAAAAGCGTACATTTTAACAAAAAATATCAATACACATTTTTGTAACCCTTTTGATTTTCTTTCTTTTTCTTTTGTTTGGATGGTCTCACTTTGAAAACAATCGGAGGAATGATAATAGTTATGTGTAATAATTGGTTTGTTCAACCCGGCATCCTATACCAACACAGTAAACACAGCAATATTGCATGTACATATGCTGTCATTACCTTTAACTTGACTATTATCCTTCATCCGATTGTTTTGAAAGTTACACCATCCGATAGGAAATCAAAAGGGCTACCAAAAGTTGTCTTGACATGTTTTGTTTAAATGTATGGGTTTTGAGTAATTTATGTTTGCTATTTTCAAAGAGCCGCCATTTTCAAACGCACGGTTGGATATAATCGCATATTTTTCTTGAGATTTAAACCATTCTTAGGTTAAACTGCATGGTAAGTTTTAACTCAATCAGTCGGACGTTTCTCTAGATATGAATTATTTTGTAAAAAATAACAAAATGGTGGCTAGACAGAAAACGGATCATTTTTTGACCTATGTTTGTTGGAACTTTTCATCTTATTTTGATGTAGGTAATCACGCCCTGAATTCTTGGAACCCTTTTTACTTTCTTACTATACTATAGTATAGAGAAAGTATAGTGATAGCAAAAGAAATCGATGTTGAGATTTTTGTGGAAATATCCGTTTTGGGACATCCTGAGTCCAACAAAGTGGTTTTTACAAAATGTATGTCTGTATGTATGTCTGTATGTATGTATGTCTGTATGTATACAAAGCTAGAGCGAAAACTATTCTATCGATTTCAACCAAATTTGCACCGGACATGCCAAGTAGGCCTGTATAGATGCACAAAAAACGGTTTGATAAATTTAAAAAAAAAAAACCTTTTTCGCAAAAAAACCCCCAAAAAACAGTTATTATTTTTTTAATAGAAAAACCGCTCTAACGATTTTGATAAAATCTGGCTTAATTGTAGCCTTTAATGTACCCTACCATATGCA
>JAGFPH010003066.1:137758-151312 GCA_018207615.1 Philaenus spumarius
AAAAAAACGGCTCTAACGATTTTGATAAAATTTGGCTTATTTGTAGCCTTATTTGTGCCCTACCATATACAAAAACCCGATTTTTTTCTCGTTTAGCTAATAAGAATAATAACTGATTTTGGGGGGTTTTTTGGCCTTAAAGGGGGTTGTTTTTCAAAATTTTTCAATTCTTTTTATGTTCATCTATAAAGACCTAATTGACGTGTTTGGTGCAAATTTGTTCGAAATCGATCGAATAGTTTTCTCTCTAGATAATAATAATAATATTTATTAGTTAATATCCAACTTTAATAAAAAAAACTCTCCTACCCCACCCTACAAGTCACAGTGAATCTGTTTAGTAATTTAAATGTGTTTGTGAGAAAGTATGTGCCAGTTCCCGGTACCGTTTATTCTGAACACGCTTTATAAGAGGATTTGTTCTGACTGACAAACATAGAACCGACATGGAGCCAAAACTACTTAAGATACAAAACGAAAATTTATTTTCTTCGTATTCAAATATATCACTATTACTATTTTTTCACTAATAATAGTGTAACTCAATTTTTAAATGTTCGTAATTCTTGTTTGTAAACAATATTGTCGCGTGCAAATGTTTACCTCGTGTGCGCACGATCAATTCAATACTATCACAAACAATTACAAACAACAATCAACAATACTCCAATAAATCTACAGTTCGATACTTTAACACACCAAAATAACCCCTCCTTTGTCCCGCGCGCCGCCTAGGGTACCGATAACTCTCGCGTTACCCAATGCGCCCAGCTTGCGGTCTCGCGTCGTGGTACCGGACCTATCGGTGATAGTGTACCGCACGAAATACTTAGTCTTGGATCGCTGCCTTTTGTATAGCGTCGTGTCGTGACAAAGTCATATAAACCGTTTGTATCGATCATTACAATCAGCTGTTCCGTTATATAATACTGTTGGCAGTGAATTTCGAGTCGAGTGCTGTTTCGCAACCTTACCGCGCAGTGAAAGTGTACTTGTGGGTGGCGGAGGGTGGAAGTGGGTTTTAAATAGATCGTAGTTGTATCTGCGCACTGCAGTTATCAGGAGTTGGGTTTGTTGTACGCAAATTTTTGTTTTGCCATTGTGTGTCATTGAACAGATTGTTATGTTTAATGGATGTTTTACGGCGAAATAAAATGTATACATTGATCGAAGAATTCCATTAGCCAAATAAAAAAAAAACAAAGGGACTGCCGTCAGAAGTGAAAACATTTTAGCTTCTTTCGAATTATTAAGAAGTACTTTTACTTTCTCACTATACTATAGTATAGAGAAAGTATAGTGATCGCAAAAAAAATCAATGTTGAGATTTTTGTGGATATATCCGTTTTGGGACCCCCTGAGTCCAAAAAAGTGGTTTTTACAAAATGTCTGTCTGTATGTCTGTATGTATGTCTGTATGTATGTATGTATGTATACAAAGATAGAGCGAAACTATTCGATCGATTTCAAACAAATTTGCACCGGACATGTCAAGTAGGCCTGTATAGATGCACGAAAAACTTTTTTGAACATTTTTAAAAAACAACCCCCATTTTCGCAAAAAAAACTCCCAAAAAAACAGTTATTATTTTTTAATAGAAAACCCGCTTTAACGATTTTGATAAAATTTGGTTTAATTGTAGCCTTTAATGTACCCTACCATATGCAAAAAACCGCATCTTTCTAAAAATTCTCGTTTAGCTAATAATAATAATAATAATAACTGATTTTTGGGGTTTTTTTGGCGAAATGGATAAAACTATTCGATCGATTTCAAACAAATTTGCACCAGACATGTCAAGAAGGCCTCTATAGATGTACGAAAAACGGTTTTGAAATTTTTTTTAAAAACAACCCCCTTTTTCGCAACAAAACCACAAAAAAACAGTTATTATTTAACTATTCGATCGATTTCAAACAAATTTGCACCAGACATGTCAAGTAGACCTGTATAGATGCTCGAAAAACGGTTTTGAAATTTTTTGAAAAACAACCCCCTTTTTGGTCAAAAAAACCCCCAAAAAATCAGTTATTATTTTTTTATAAAAAAACGGCGCTAACGATTTTGATCTAATTTGGCTTGTTTGTAGTCTTTATATTGTACCCTACCATATTCAGAAAACCGTATCTTTCTAAAAATTCTTGTTCAGCTAATAATAATAATATCTGATTTTTATTAGTTTTTTTTGCCAAAAAGGGGGTTGTTTTTCAAAATGTGTCAAAAACGTTTTTCGTGCATCTATACAGGCTTAATAGACGTGTTTTGTGCAAATTTTTTCGAAATTGATCGAATAGTTTTCTATCTAGCTAATAATGATAATATTTAGTTAATCTCCTACTTTAATATCACCTCTCCTACCCCACCTACAATTATGAAGTCACAGTGAATCTGTGTAATAATTTAAATATGTTTGTGAGAAAGTATGTGCCAGTTCCTGGTACCGTTTATTAATCAATGTATTAATGTTCTAATAGGATCTTAAATAATTGCGGAGATGCGACGGAGTCTTAAATATTCCTAATTGTGGAGATACGATATAGCCTTAAATATTTGCGAAGATGCGATGGAGCTTTACATTCTTTGCGTATTACAGATTATGGGTGAAAACAGCTGTTATTTGTTAAGTTAAACGAATAGGTATTCTTCTTTAAATTTTTATAAACGAATATTTTGATGATAAAAGGTTATATTTATATACATTTTATAACCTCAAAGCAAATATTATAATGTATTATAACATACATTAGTTCTAGAACTCATCTATATACAAGCCAAAACCCACTGACTCACTCATCACGATTTCTCAAAAACTACCTAACGGATTGAAATGAAATTTGGTATGTAGCTTTCTCTAGGGCAATAGGTGCTCACTAAGAAAGGATTTGAAAAAATTATAAATTTTAGGGGGGGTTTGGGGGATCAAAGTTATTAAATCACGATTTCTTCAAAACTACCGAACAGATTGGAATGAAATTTGGTATGTAGCTTCCTCTAAAACCATAAGTGTTCACTAAAAAAGGGTTTTAAAAAATTTGAAATTTTAGGGGTTTTTGGGGGGATCAAAGTAATTAAATCACGATTTATCCAAAACTACCGAACGGATTGGAATGAAATTTGGTATGTAGCTTCCTCTAGGGCCATAGATGCTCACTAAGAAAGGGTATGAAAAATTTCGAAATTTAAGGAGGGGTTTGGGGGGATCAAAGTTACTAAAATCATAATTTCAGATCTTTTATTATTATGACAATAGTGCTTTTATTATTTAAGATCTATATATATATATAAAAGCCAAATACCACTCACTGACTGAACACTTAAAAAGAATACAATTACGTTAAAATGACTGAAAATACCAATCACCACGGGCAACGCCGTACGGGTCAGCTAGTATTTAATAAAATCAACTTCACAAGAAATTATAATGATTAAAGTTGTAAATATAACCTCAAACTATAATATAAATTGGGTTTACAGATGATGGGGAAAAGCAGCTGTTATATTAAATTTTACTCGTACATACATTCGCTTTTAATTGTTGGTGACGGTGACGTCCCTCGAGTTCAATGATTTTTCCTCACGCAAAAAGTGCCTAACGCGCCTAAAGAAGTTTTCACATCAAAAATGTTTTTAACTAGATCATTATTATTTTTGGGCGCTTGGAGTATTTTAATAGTGGACCAACGTATTCCTTTGAAAGCGAAATGGTCTTGCTTTAACGCGGAAGAAAGATCAATAATTTGGTACTTAGCTCACGTTTGGGGCTGTAGACAATTTTGAGGGCTTGGAGCAGCTTTGAAAATTATTTTTCAAATGTCTCTTTCAATTGCCCAAAAATACACCCAATTATGTTTTGTATTTGTAATTGAATTTGGATAGGTTGTTTTGTTTCACTTTGAACCTACGTACAAAATATCTTTCAAAAATATAAAAATTGTATTGCTTGTAGGGAAATAATATACGCCATTTAGTTTTGGCGTAAAGAATGGAAAATAAGGGCAAATAGATATTCCGTATCTTTTACCGAGGGACTGGATTGAGCTAAAGAATGGAAATGTCAAATGTTTGCATTAGTAGAAGCGTTAAGCCACCGGATGATACTTAGACAAGTCAGGTTTGTAGCGATTCTACTTTTCATGCTATTTATAAATTTACTAGCTGACCCGTACGGCGTTGCCCGTGGTGGTTGGTATTTTCAGTCTTTTTAACGTAATTGTATTCTTTTTAAGTGTTCAGTCAGTGAGTGGTATTTGGCTTTTATATATATAGATCTTAAATAATAAAAGCACTATTGTCATAATAATAAAAGATCTGAAATTTTGATTTTAGTAACTTTGATCCCCCCAAACCCCTCCTAAAATTTCGAAATTTTTCATACCCTTTCTTAGTGAGCACCTATGGCCCTAGAGGAAGCTACATACCAAATGTCATTCCAATCCGTTCGGTAGTTTTGAAGAAATAGTTTTTTAGGCATTTTTACCCCCCAAACCCCCCTAAAAATTTCCAATTTTTTTTAACCCTTTCTTAGTGAACACTTATGGCCCTAGAGGAAGTTCATACCAAATTGCATTCCAATCCGTTCGGTAGTTTTGAAGAAATCGCGATTTAATAACTTTGATCCCCCCAAAACCCCCTTAAAATTTCGAATTTTTCCAAACCCTTTCTTAATAAGAACCTATGGCCCTAGTGGAAGCTACATACCAAATTTCATTCCAATCCGTTCGGTAGTTTTGAAGAAATCGTTTTTTTATAACTTTGATCCACCCAAACCCCCTCTAAAATTTCGAATTTTTTCAAACCCTTTCTTAGTAAGAACCTATGGCCCTAGAGGAAGCTACATACCAAATTTCATTTCAATCCGTTCGGTAGTTTTTGAGAAATCGTGATGAGTGAGTCAGTACCACTGACTCACTCATCTTTGCTTTTATATAATATATAGATTATTAGATTTAAATAACCTCTAGTAGGCCTAACTAGATGAGGATGGTTGGATAATAACGAATATAACCAAATGTAGAGCAGAGCTACTGTATTTAAACTTCAGGCCTTGGGTGGTGGGGGAAAATTACAGTTGTTCCATTCGTAATTCAAAATCAAAACGTATTTAAACATTTTTAGCGATTTTTCAAATCTTGAGAAAAATTAGAAAGCAATAATTTGGGAAATTGAAGTTGAGTTGGGAGGAATGTCTTCAACATCTTAACGGACAAATTAGAAACAACTTGCTCGGTACGTGCAACGGGCTTGGCAATATAGATGGGAATTAATCCGAGAACTTAACTACTAAAGTTGCGAATATTTATTTATTTTCATCTCTTGCAGCTAAATTTATCAACATTTAACTCGCATATTTACAAGTGAAAAACATTATATAAACGTTGTCTGTACCTAATAACCTTCTTAACTTTCTCTGTAAACCCTATACATTTCTTTGAATTTTAGTTCCGTTTCAAATGATTAAAGCTATTTTTTACATGACTGTAAAAATTTACATTTTTGTTTAAAGATTGTCTTTTGTTTGTTATAGAGACATAAAATTTCTTATTCTTTTTTTACTTTTGATAATTCTGTAAGGAGAAAGAACTAAGTTCGTTTTACTAAGCAGCCAGTTTTCCTAAAGTTGAATTAATATTGCATATGTTTTTAATACAAAGTAAATAAATCTGAAGCATGTATATGCAAATAAAAAAAAGCAGTGGTGGAACTGCCGAAAGAAGTGAAAAACTGAAAGTGTTTATGTTAGTTAAAATTTTTTAGATTTTAATTTTAAATGTGACAAGATAAAAGTAACACAACTTACAAAATGAGGAAGCATAGTGTCCGTTTCAGAGGTATTACCAAGTAAACTATTTTAACACAATTTATGAAATGAGGACGCACAATGTCCATTTCAGGGGTATTAACAAGTAAACTATTTTAACACAATGTATAAAATAAGGAAGCACAATGTCTATTTTAGAGGTATTTTTTATTCACTGCATTTGTTATTATTATTTCAGCTAAGATGTTTGAAACATTTGTCTTCTTGCTTATCCGCCTTTCTTAGCTTTGTCTTTCTCTCGCTTGACGCGTTTCGGGTAGACCCCATCTTCAGAAGCTTTGTTTGCTACTATCTCATTTTTTATGTCTACGGGGATTTTGTTATTGTTTGCAACATTGTGTTACATACTTGTAACATTTTTCTCTCGTTTGCATTCATCCTTTATTTCACGAAAGTTAATTATTACATGTATTTTTGATTGCTCACTGGCTGCCCGTCAATCGTCTTCGTCAAGGCATGTGAGCTGAATAAATTCAATCAATTAAAAGGTACAAAATTCAGAGTGAAGAGCGTCTTCTTTTTCAACCACCAAATCTACAGACGGGTTAATCACAGTCTTAAGGCCTTTCCACACTGCACGTGGCGAGCATGGCTGGATGTACGCCACGCCGGCCTCGCTAGCTACGCGCCAATTCACACAGCCGCAGATGCTATACCGGCCACGTTTACCGTCAGTATTCAGAAAGATGCCAGCTCCGACGGTCCCGTGGTGTGAATCTGGATTTTCGTGCGGCTTACCTTGGTTTGATGACTCCAGCAGCAGTAGTGATGATGAGCTAGTATTGTTGTATTGTTTGACAAAAAGAGACGAGTGGGTACATCCAATCAACATAAAAAGAAAGCGTTACGGCGAATTTCATCATTTGATGCGTGATCTCGAGGATGACAATGACAAATTCTTCACTTATTTTAGAATGAATCTTGACCAGTTTAATGAGGTGCTGACAATGGTTGATGGAGATATAAGGATATGTGTCCGCCTCGTTTTAAAAGATCGCTCAAGGAGCAAACGGTAGCCACGCGTGGCCAGTTAGCGGGCGTAGCACGTGGCCGTGGCCCTGCTGTGTGAATGGTCTCATATGATAAGCAGGGAAGCGATATTTTGAAAAGTAGATAGCATACATCCAGCAACACACGCCACGTGCAGTGTGGAATGGCCTTTAGATGGATGTTGCAGTCCCCCAGACACGTCTTCAATGTGCGAATGCATAGACCGGGACAGTTTTAAACAGCTTAAACAGCTCCATACTGACTCCGGTTACGTTTATTTTGCTAAAACTTCTTTGTAGACAACATTTTTCGTTCTTACCATCTAAATCTTGATAGAAATGTATGAAGGATTTAACAACGCAAAAGTTAAAATTTAATAGTGCATGAAATGAGCACAGAATTAGGCAATCAATTTGTGTGCAGAGCTAAACACTACAGAAATATAAAGATTCAATAAACTTTACTATAGCCTAACAATTAAAGGACAACAATGCTGGAAAGGTTTTGGTTTCTTAGGTGATGAATGAATTGAAATAAAAACAGTACTGGTTAAATTTTGTGTGTAGACAGTTTATGTTAAAATTTTTGTAAGCATGGCACCACGTAGAGTGTCAATGCAGACCGCTTTTTCTGCAATCAAGGCCCTGAATGAACCGAAAGGGGCCACGTTTAAAACAATTACTGATTATATCAGTAGGGATGGTCGAATAATTGATAGAGCTTTACTTCGTAGAACGGTGAATGATTGCGTCACTAAAGGCCTTGTAAAAGTTTCTGGTGGTAAATACGTAACAGATGGAAAATTTACTGAAGCCAGAAGGCGAAGACGGAGGACAAGCCGTTCCAGCCGTAGACGGAGAACAAGCCGTTCCAGGCGCAGACGGAGGAGAAACCGTTCCAGGCGAGGAATTAGGCGACATTCTAGGCTTCACGGAGAGAGTTACGAATTAAGTGATAACATCAATTCTGCTCGTCGAAGAAAGCGACGCAGAAGCCATTCACGTAGAAGGCGACACATCAGGAGGCGCCCTGATACTGTGACCAATGCTAGCCCTGAAGCTGTGACCAATAGCCCTGATTCTGTGGATAATAGCCCTGGTACTGTGGCCAATAGCTCTGATAACAAACAAACACCAGACAGTCAGTTTATTGACCAATTGGATTGAGCATCCGATAATTAATTTGGTTCTTTGTGATAATGTTTCAATAAAGTGTATTAAATTCCCTTGTTTCTAATGTATGAGTTATTTTTCTAATCTTTAAATTTGTTCATAAATCTAGTAACTTAAGCTTGGTATTTTTCATTTTAAATCATACCTACTTTGGACGAACATGTTTTAGTTCCTATAAATTACCTAAACAATAATATCTTATTTATGCCTAAGCTTATTTGTACTACACAATTTCCCTATATATTGACTTTATTTGAACCAAGTGTATATACTATTGATTTGGTTGTATTGAAGCCGTAAGTAGCATTTTCATACCATATCAGCGTCTTCCTTTAATAGTTCCTTATTTAACATTTTTGACATCAGATTGTTGGAATTGTGTTGAATATTAGTTTTAAATCTGGTTCAAATAAGTTTAGGGCAAGAATTGTATTAAAGGAATATTAATCTAAAAATACTAAAGTTGGTAATAGTTTACTACTACTTTTTCAGAAGCAAATCTTTTTGTATGGAGATATGTTTCGTATTTATGTATTCTAACGATGAATTAACATGAATAAAGGCTCGGAAAAATAAATTCACGGTAAAAAAAATTGGAAAAAAAGCATGAAATTCTAACCTACAGTGTGTAGTCCCAGTGTCAAGCAAAGGAAGTAGGCCTAATAGTAAACAATAACCCTTATCGCTAATGGAATTAAATCGACAAATAAACATGTTTGAATAGTCGGATAGGTAAACAAACGAATGAGTTTTAAAGTAAGTTACCGGTACTCATTCGTATTTCTTTTTCCGTGCCTTTAATTATGTTAATTGTTACAATATACAGGGTGGAACAAAGTTAGTGATACAAATTTCGGAAAATGGTTCTATGGGTCAAAATAAATAGAAAATCAAGAATATTTTTTTTTCGAAAAACGCTTAGTTTTCCAAATATCCGATTTTTTTTTTCTTTTACTAAATAATTAATATCTAGAGAACGGTTTAACCGATTGAGTTCAAACTTGGCATGAAGTTTAACATATGATCTATATTAAGAAAAATAAGCAATTAATTATATCCAATCATGCACTTTAAAATATCGGCTGGTTGAAAATGTCACACCTAAATTACTCAAAAACCGTACGTTTTAACAAATAATGTCAGTTACCTTTTTTGTAGCCCTTTTAATTCCCTATTGGATGATTTAACTTTCAAAACAATCGGACGGAGAATAATATTAAGTGAAAGATAATTACAGCAAATCTGCATACAATATTGTATTATTTACTATGTTGGTATAGGATGCCGGGTTGAATAAACCAGTTATTACACATATAGCTTTATCCTTCATTCGATTGTTTTAACAGTTACACCAACCGATAGGGAATCAAAAGGGCTACAAAAAACGTTTCTTGACATTTTTCATTAAAATGTACGGGTTTTGAGTAATTTAGGTTTGCAATATTCAAACAGCCGCCATTTTGAAATGCATGATTGGATATAATCGCTTATTTTTATTAAGATAGATCATTGATATGTTAACCGTTCTCTAGATATTAATTATTTAGTAAAAGAAATAAAATGGCGGATATATGGAAAATGAAGCGTTTTTCGAAAAAAATATTCTTAATTTTCTATTTACTTTGACCCATAAAACCATTTCCCAAAGTTTTTAACACTAACTTTGTTCCACCCTGTATATTACGATGTTTCATAATTGTAATATTTTTCTCTCATTTTCTTCCATCTTTTATTTCATGAAAGTTAATCATTACATGTATATTTTCAATTAGTTTGGTATATAATTTACTGTTCATTGATTGCCCGTCAATCGTCTTCGTCACGTTATGTGGGCTGAATAAATTAAACATTAAAGAACAAGGAATTCAGTGTGAAGAGCGTCTTCTTTTTCAACCGCTAAATCCGCAGACTGGTAATCACAGTCTTAGCTGGATGTTACAGATTGCCCAGATAGCCTACGTCTTTAATATGCGAATGTACCAAATTTCAGGTTCCTAGGTGGTATTCAATTAATATTTTTATAATTTTATTTGTTTTTACTACACTTTCACCCATTTAGCAGAACAAATTTAAAAGTGGTTATTTTTTAAAATGTATCTTGTAAGAAATAAATGTACAGAATTTCAGATTTTTAGCTTTAAGGAAAGTAAATAAACAATATTTACTGTTTAAGGGTTGTTTCAACCCTTAAAGGCCAAATATTTTGAAAACCTTTCTTAGTGTACCTCTGGAGCCTATGCTCAATACATGTATCAAATTTCACGTTCCTAGGTGGTATGGTTTTTGAGACCTATAACATACAATATTTATTGTTTTAGGGGTTGTTTCAAGGCCACTCTTATCAACTAGGGGTATAAAATGTAGCCTACGATCTAATCTCAGACCTACCAAATATACACAAAAAATTCACAAAAATCGGTGAATCTGTTTCGGAGGAGTTCGATAACAAAGACTGTGACACGAGATTTATATATATATAGATAAGGATGGATTTTTTGTTCCCGTAAAACCTCACACCAGGAGAATGCACCACTTTCAACTAGCCGAAAATAGATCGTTACATATTCGCCCTTGACTTGAATAATACTCGATCAAAATCAAAACAGAACTGGCGCTTTTGTAATCCTCGTCCTGATTTCCTTGCAGTGATACCAACGTGACAACACGTGGGCAGGAACAGCAGAGTCAAGCAGCGACTGAAAGTTCAAGGTTGGCGGACCTGCACAGTTACACAGTTTAGTGGGCTTTTCATGCTTGAAACCACTTGGGCAATATTTAATAAAGGTCAGTTTTGACAATTTGCCGGCAACTTACATTGTAGAGAATATTATGATTCATTATAGTATTTCGATATTTTCAAGAATGTATACATTTTTAGACTGATTCGTTTAAAATAATATCATTATGTTTTAATAAATGGAGTTTCACACACCCTCTATAATACAATACTTCTCTACTTACGTATTAGTAGAACAAGATAACATGAGGCAGTGGTGTGCCTCTGTCCTTTTTTTCAACATATACTTTTATTTTCTCCCTATACGTAGTATATATTATGGAGAAAGTATTGTTTTTGTCCAAATTATCGATTTAGAATTTTTCGTTGAATTATCTATTTTGGTGCTCCCTGAACCCCAAAAAAGTGGTTTTTGGGTGATGTCTGTGTGTGTCCGTGTGTCTAATTGTCTGTAAGGATATGTACAGAGCTGGAGACCATATCAACGGTCCGATTTTGATGATATTTGGTAGGTAGGTGTAGTTCTTGAATATCTCCAGGATTTATTTTTCAATTTAATTTAAGGGGTTTTACCCCCAAAAATGGTCAAAAAACGAGAAAAATAAAACATTTCTTAAAAACGGCCCTACGATTTTGATAAAATTTGTGTGCCTTATAGTGTTTAACAACCCTAATAAAATGACAATACCCGCATGTCTGGAAAAATACCTGTTTAAAAGTTATGGGCCAAAAACTGGTTCTTTGGGCTTTTCAACTGAAAGATTAAAATTCTGAAATTTAGCTACGATTTTGATAAAATTTAGCTTATTTATTGCCCTAAAAATGTACCCTACTATATGCAAAAAACCGAATCTTTCTAAAGATTCTAGTTTAGCTAATAAAATAATAACCGATTTTGGGGTGGGGGGGGGGGTTGGCCAAAAAGGGGGTTGTTTTTCAAAATTGTCCAAAACCTTTTTCCGTAAATCTATACAGGCATAATTGACATGTTTGGTGCAAATTTGTTTGAAATCGATCGAATAGTTTTCTCTCTAGCTAATAATAATAATATGTATTAGTTACTCTCTTACTATAATGTATATTTTAATACAATATTATGAAGTCACAGTGAATCTGTTTAATAATTTAAATATGTTTCTGAGATGTGAAAAGTTCCTGGTACCGTTTATTTTAATAAACATTTTACTACAATCGCTTTGTGAATTTCCACTTCGACCTTGCTCAATGTTATCTACTGCTTCCCTTGTAAACTCGGGCGTCGGCATTTGAACCATGTACTTAATGATTTTTTAATTTTGATCGATTTTGGGGGGAACAGAGCGAGCTGTAAGGCCGTGCAAAACAGCTAAATTTACAGAATACGATAATAATTATAATTATAAAGATTATTAATTATTAAGACAATAAAAATTATTTATTTAAAAAAGCCATAATAAAAGTTTATTCTAGTATGACAAATCCAAAAAAAATGTTTACCTCCCGTCAAAAAACTCGCTACCGTTTGTTAAGAAACTTGTCCGAGCAACTTATAAAACCATCATGGGCACCAAATTTATACTGAATCGGACTTAAAATGCTGCATTTAGAGTGCGAACGCATTTATACGTATACAAATAATTTTTAATATCATCCCAAAACGTGTTCGGGGGACCATGATCGGTGCTCATTTACTAATCCCGACCCCAGGTCTCACCATAAGGGTCAATAGCTTATCTTTGCTGTGGATATTCGCTGATAACCTCAAAGGTCTTTTTTCAGCCATCTTGTATATTTCCACGGACAAAGCCCAGCTGATCACGTTAAGGCTGCTGAAAAGAGTTACAAAACCGTTTCACCGTGACATTAAAAGTAACGCTAAATCCTTAACCTTAATCTATAATTACAAACCAGAGTTTACAAGCTAAACTCCGCTCAGCTGATTGGATGCCGGGGAAAGGTTACGGAGCGTGTTTAGATGTCAGATGAGCTCGTTATTGATTCACCAGAAGGGTAAACAAACTTACGATTTATCTTACATTATGTGTTTTATAAATTTCCTTCCTTACTATTGCACAGTGTTGGAGTTTAAATTATAACGCTGGTGTAGTATTGGAGACAATGTAATGTTTAAAAAATAATTATTAAACTTTATTAGCGAAATTCCACAGGAAAGTTGAACCATTGCAGTACCTCTTACGGTGACACCTAAGGACGGGCGTGGTCATGAGCACCGATCATGGTCAACAGAACCCTTTTGGGGTATCATTACAATGTATATACCAGGTGTCTTAAAAGTACCCCCCCCCCCTTAACTTTTGTGTTTGTTAAACCAAACAAATATCCTTTGGGGAACGATACTAACTTAGCCCAAAGTATCTTTTGAAGCAATCGGAAATTTTGAGTGTCCCCTAAAAATGGGGGATTTTGGGGGCAACTCAAAATTTTTAAATGGGAAGTATGGCCATGTGATACCTTCATTTTAAAGGTCTAATTAAGACTAGGAAAATGACATAAATAAAATAAAAATCGGACCACCCAAAACAAAATGGCGGCCCTAAACGTGTTGAAATAAATCGACATAAAGTTGCTAATATCTCGAAAAGGAAGAGTTTTGAGAAAAAATTTCAAGAGACAAGAAATTTTTATTTCAAAGTGCTTGACCTAAAAATTGCTTTTAAATCGATTTCGTATATTTTATTTTTTACAAAATAGGAGTCGACTTAAAATTTACGAAATCGATTTGGAAGCAATATTTTAGGTCAAGCACTTTGAAATAAACATTTTTTGTCTCCTGAATTTTTTTCTAATAACTCTTCCTTTTCGAGATATTAGCATTTTTATGTCAATTTATTTCAAC
>JAGFPH010003066.1:151412-165174 GCA_018207615.1 Philaenus spumarius
ATTTTCCTAGTCTTAAATAGACCTTTAAAATGAGGTATCACATGACCATACTTCCCGTTTAAAAATTTTGAGTTGCCCCCGAAATCCCCCATTTTTAGGGGACACTCTAAATTTTCGATTGTTTCAAAAGATACTTCGGGCTATGTTAGTATCGTTCCTCAAAGGATATTTGTTTGTTTTAACAAACACAAAAGTTAAAGGGGGGGGGGGGCTTTTAAGACACCTGGTATATGTGTGTTCGCATTCCAACGGCCGCATTTTATCTCCGATTTGGACCAAATTTTGTACACACGTTGGTTTTTTAAGTCACTCGGACGAGTCCATTAGCCAAATAGTCCAACTGGAAACACGTTATTAACCAGAAGTAAAAATTTTTGTGATTTTTCGTAATAAAGTGAATCTTATTTGTTGTTTTATCTAGAAACATAAATAAAGGATATTGTTCTACACATTTTATTTTTTTACACGACCTTATAGCTCGTCTGGAGTTTTTCTTCCGCGAGTGGAACAAAGCAGCGCGTGAGCCAAGGCTGGAGACTGAGGTACAAACAAATTCTTTTAATATATTTCGTACGGGTAGGCAGCTATTCAACGTTTTGGTGAGAAGTCCGGTTTCCCAAATTCACATCAGTGGTTCAGCTGCTGGAGTGAATTCATTTATATTTGCGTTTGCGAGTGTTTTTTTTATGTTCTTAACTTCTTAATTGTGCTTCATTTTTCATTGTGTTTTCCTCCTTGTCTTGTTTGTATGTCATTGTATGCTTTTATATTATTTACATTTTATGTTTGTGTTTGTAATAATGTGTGTTTCCAATCTTATATAGTTTGTTGTCTGTCGATAAGCTTTAATCGTAGTCTTGTTTTTCTTTACGGACGTATTTGTGGGTTTTTAATTTTATTCCTGTTTTCTCTCCGATTTATTCTTGTTGTTTTTTCATTCTTACTTATTACTATATTTGTGTTTATGTTAAGGTTATGTTCTTCCCATTTTTTTGTTTGCAGTTGCATATTTTTTAATTGGTTAATTTATCGTTTTTAGTGATTTTTCACTCATGTATTTACTTTATTTATTTAGTGTGTTTTAAATTACATTTCTTCAGATCATATTTTATGAACTATATATTTATAATTTGTTTTATATACTTATAACCTCTTTATACTGGCGTTTAAGAAAGGGTTTTCACCCTTGATTGTGTAGATTTTTGTGGTATTGTTTACCTATTTTGTGAATTAACTTTGTTTGTGATTTTATTTACAAATTACCTTTTTATTAAGTTTTTCTTAATTAGAAAATCTAGAAACATGCGTAAAGTAAGTAAAGTAACCCCAAACTCTATTATTATTTTGTCGCCAAGATTAAATGAAAGTTCATTTAGCCTTTTCTAAACACAAATATGAATATTGCAATGGATTATTCTCTCTCTTTCTAATATTATAATAGGTTAGTGTACATGACTTCAAAACGGAAAGGCAAATTATATCAAGGTTCTCAGGAAGTTAGCCTCTCGCTTCAGGCCATTGAAGTGGCCTGGTGCGAGGCTATTTACTTAATACTGTATACATTTTAATCATCGCCTTTATGAACTGCAACAATGAATGTAATTAACCACCGATTTGCTTTGGTACGGTTTCGTACAGTTTGTTTAACTTCTAAAGTTTAATTAAGTACAGTCAGGCGAAGGTTATTATTGTCCTGTAAGTGGCTTTTGAAGTTTCATCTTGTTGGGATTTGTATGTTTAATTGTTAAACTCATGGAAATGAAAGTGTAGCCTTGTGAAACAAATGCTTGTAGAGCTTGAAAATGTAATTAAAGGGTTTAGTTCATATTGCCTAAAGGAATAAAAATATATTGTTATTTAACGCAATAACATCAATTTTTGTGCCTGCACTGTGTGTATGTTTTAAACTAAAAGTGTTGTATTTTTTTAATTGTCCATAATATATTTTTTAATTTTTATTCAATAACTAGGCTATCTTTTAAGTTACAGAAATAATAATAATTGTGTCTGTCATTAAAAAAGTTTGAAATTTTTTACAAAGCTAGCGGTTTTCGAGTTATTTTACATAAAACATTTTAAACTTTCGCCATTTTGAAAAAATATTAATACACTTTTAGTTTTTTTCTTTTTGCATGGATAAAAGATGACATACCAAATATGTATCCAAAATTTGGGTTTAATATATTTCCTAAATCCATAAAAATATTAAGTATATTTTTTTTACAAAATGGTGGATAACTAGAAAACAAAGAATCTATGTTTATGTACACATTTTCTGTATTTTCATTAGTAGAAAACGTCCTAAAAAATTTTCTTTCTTCCTGAATAACAAAATATTGAAAATGTTTAACTATGTAGTTATTTGTTTTACGATTTTGTATTAAATCGAAATATCTAGTAAATTCTATGATAATCTGAATTACAATCCATGACATTTTCTGCTATAATTATTAATAATTATGTTTAATATTAAAAGTTATATTTTTATTTGATTTTATTTACGTAAATTAGATAGTTATTAAAACTGAATTGTAAGTTGTCAATGGATTAGAGAATTAAATTTGTCTAAACAAAATACCTCAAATTCAATTCAATGATCACTTCAAATACATTTAAAAATGTAAATAAAAACCTGTTAAAACTATGTACTATATTTACTAAATAAATTCTTAAATAAAAATTGTTTAAATAAGTAGTAGTTTTAAGCGAAAACCATGTAAACCATTATGAAATCTTCCTTAATAAAATGCGACATTCATTTCAAATGAATGAACAATTTCCGTATTAATTGGCTTAAATACTGGTCAACAATCTCCACTGTTAGAGACAGGTTGGTTGCACCAAGTCACCGGCTACCTACTTGGTATTCTGTTTTGGCTTTGACGACATTTAAACTTTTCAGAGTCACAATCAACTTGAAAACACGACTCCATGTCCCACCTCATCAAAACAACAATGGACTCTGCTTTTCATGGAAAATAGCTCAGTGCCGTTTACACAATGGCGGTTCAAGGTGGGCGAATAAAAATCAGGCATGAACTTTCCCAGATTACATTAGATGCGTGAAGCGGCCTCGGAACGTCCCAGGGATGATTGGATGATACATTTATATATAAACGGTTTCGGCTGATTAATCATGGGTTATACATTTTTTAGCAATTTTTAGAAACTAGCTTTATTAGCGAACTCGTAAGGAAAGATGAGCTATGGCAGTGACCCTTATGGTGAGACCCAAGGTCGGGAGTAGTACATGAGCACCGATCATGGTTTTGAGAATGTACAAGAGCTTGAGAATTGAAGTGTATATGTTAGTTTTTTTAGACTCTTTTTAACTTCCCGCTAAGAAAATTGAAAATTTTCTAAAATCGGGAAGTTATTGGTTTCACCCCGTTTTTCTAGAATCGAGTATTCATCAGATCTCGACGTTTTGAGGTCCTAGGAATCTTCCCTGACCACTCCCGAGAGGGTATCACCCTGTCTGTATGTATGTGTGTGTTTGTATGTAAGTTGTTACCCGCTTATAACTTTTGAACGGCTTAACCGATTGGATCCTACCAAACGGCGTTCTAAAGAGTTCCATCAAACTTAGATTTCCTGAAAATTTCAACTAATTCGGACCGGTAGGTTCTGAGAAATTTCGAAAAAACTAAGAAATAATTTTTGTTCAAATCAGGTTTTTTTGGAATAACTTTTAAACGACTTTACCGATCAATTCCAAAATCTAATCAGCTTTTAACCTTGAAAAACGACGTCGAACGATACCAGTCCGGTCAAAATCGGTTAATTCGTTCGTGAGATATCGTGAACGAAAAAAATAAAAAAAAAAGTGTTTTTTCTCAATTTCTCCGAAACTTTTCATCAGAAAAAGTTTTGTTGTCGATTCTTTCAATGGACTCGAAAAACTGCATCGATATCCGCAAATCGCATAAAAATCGGTTGATTCATTCGCGAGATATCGTGAACGAAAGAAAATAAAAAAAAGTGTTTTTCCTCAATTTCTCCGAAACTTTTCATCTGAAAAATGTTTGTTGTTGATTCTTTCAATGGACTTAAAAAACTGCATCGATTGCCGCAAATCGCATAAAAATCGGTTGATTCATTCAAAAGTTATGGCAGTTCAAAATTTCCAAAAATAGTGTTTGTTGTAATTAAACTTAGCGGGAAGTTACATGGATGGCCTTTAGGGTCAACCGTTTTCCAATTTTTTTTTAAATGTCTCTTGAACAAATGTCACGAATTAGATAGCTTTGGGTTGTCAATGCTAAAACGTATTAAGGTTTAACGAAAACAATTTGTTACACATTGAACTAAATCATCGTCTTTCATTTGACCCACTATCTCTTTAATTTAGTAAATGTTCTGCATCAAATTTAATCGCAAGCAAACATAAACTAAACATATCATTAGTTAAAATATTGAAATAAAACACCAAAAATATATTTTTTTTAAATATTCAAGGAACATATACCATCCAGTACGAAATTAAATACAAATGCCACCAAATCCAACTTTGCTGAGCATTTAAAAAAACGAGGATCATTCTTATAAGGACACTAGCTGACCCGTACGGCGTTGCCCGTGGTGGTTGGTATTTTCAGTCTTTTTAACATAATGGTATTCTTTTTAAGTGATCAGTCAGTGAGTGGTATTTTGCTTTTATATATATAGATCTTAAATAATAAAAGCACTATTGTCATAATAATAAAAGATCTGAAATTATGATTTTAGTAACTTTGATCCCCCCAAAACCCCTCCTAAAATTTCGAAATTTTTCATACCCTTTCTTATTGAGCACCTACGGCCCTAGCGGAAGCTACATACCAAATTTAATTCCAATCTGTTCGGTAATTTTGGAGAAATCGTGATTTAGTAATTTTTACACCCCAAACCCCCCTAAAATTTCCAATTTTTTAAAACCCTTTATTAGTGAACACTTATGGCCCTAGAGGAAGCTACATACCAAATGTTAATTCCAGTCCGTCCGGTAGTTTTGAAGAAATCGTGACTTAATAACTTTGATCCCCAAACCCCCCTAAAATTTCGAATTTTTTCAAACCCTTTCTTAGTGAGCACCTATGCCCTAGAGGAAGCTAAATACCAAATTTAATTTCAATCCGTTCGGTAGTATTTGAGAAATCGTGATGAGTGAGTCAGTGGTATTTCGCTTTTATATATATAGAAGATGAACAACCTGCACTTCTGTAGCAGATGTACAACATTTATAAGAAGGACAAAGGGAATTTATTGAATGGCCAAACACAGTTCCTAATCTGCTTAATATATTTGACTTGATAGAAAGATGTCTCCAACCCATGCAACCAACTTACCAACCTGAATAATCAGTCCGCCAGTTAGTAAAAAGCACAAGAGTGGACTGCCACACACTGTGACATTAAATTGTACTTAGTGTTCTAAATAATCATTTTATTTGTTTGTTAAATGTGTTTTTATAAACTATGTTTGTAATCAGTGTAACGTGTAAAGTGTTTTATGTTCTGATGATGCCCAATAAATAGGCGAAACAACTGTCAACTATTGACAGTTTTAATGATAGCTAAGGCAAGTAATAGGTTTAATATATTACCAAAAATAGGACAAGCTAAACGAAAATGTATCGTAAAATTACAAAACATTTCTTGGGTAACCCTGATTTCTCTCACACCTCGATTGCAAAATCAAGCACAACAAACCAAAGTTGAGCAGTAATCAATTTATTTAATGAAGTTTAAAATAGATAACAAATCTATGTATGAGACTTTAAAATAATAATTCGACCACGCAGCCGAACCGCTGACGTGAGTTGAGCGAATTTCCCAAATTAAATTTATATATGTCTTTTTGGGGTTTCAAACTACTATTTGGGAAATTGATCTACTCACGAAGGTGCTGCCATCGGTCACCACGGTAAAAGCCGTAGATTTGATTCTGGTAATTTTTACGGTATTTTACGTTTCGATTGTTTTTGGGGGAACCAGATGGGCTATAAGGTCGCGTAAAAAAACAAAATGTGCAGAATTATTGCGTATGTCTATTTTATTAAAGAAAAGTTTTAAAAAAAAATTATTCTAGTACGAAAAATCTCGAAAAATTGTTACTACCTGTCAAAAATTTGGTCTACTTCCGGTCTATTTTTTTGGCTAACGAACTCGTCCAAGCGACTTAAAACACCAACCTGTTTACCAAATTTGGTCCAAATCGGACGTAAAATGCGTCCGTTAGAGTGCGCACACATACATTCACAAATATATACATATATATTCTTCTACAGTATATATATAATGCGAAATACCACTGACTCACTCATCACGATTTCTCAAAAACTACCTAACGGATTGAAATGAAATTTGGTATGTAGCTTCCTCTAGGGACATAGGTGCTCACTAAGAAAGATTTTTTAAAAATTCGAAATTTTAGGGGGGTTTGGGGGGATCAAAGTTATTAAATCACGATTTCTTCAAAACTACCGAACGGGTTGGAATGAAATTTGGTTTGTAGCTCCCTCTAGAGCGATAGGTGCTTACTAAGAAAGGGTTTGAAAAAATTTGAAATTTTAGAAGGGGTTTGGGGGATCAAAGTTACTAAAATCATAATATCAGATCTTTTATTATTATGACAATAGTGCTTTTATTATTTAAGATCTATATATATAAAATCCAAAAACCACTCACTGACTGAACACTTAAAAAGAATGCAATTACGTTAAAAAGACTGAAAATACCAACCACCACGGGCAACGCCGTACGGGTTGGCTAGTATGTACATATATTTATAAATATGTCAGTACGTCGTCTCATACACACTGATTCTTTTCTCCAACCGGATTCGCTGCTTTAATTACTCAGCATCATAAGGGCATATCTTGGCATATATACAGGGTGGTTATAAAGTCACTTCCCCCCTCTTTAACTTTTGTGTTTGTTAAAACAAACAAATATCCTTTGGGGAACGATAGTAACTTAACTCAAAGTATATTTTGAAGCAATTGGAAATTTTGAGTGTCCCCTGAAAATGGGGTATTTTGGGGGCGACTCAAAATTTTTAAACGGGAAGTACGGTCATGTGATACCTCATTTCAAAGGTCCATTTAAGACTAGGAAAATCACATAGAGAAAATAAAAATCGGACCACCAAACACAAAATGGCGGCCCTAAACGTGTTTAAATAAATCTACATAAAGTTGCTAATATCTCGAAAAGGAAGAGTTTTTAGGTACAAATTTCAAAAGACAAAAAATGTTTATTTCAAAGTGCTTGACCTAAAAATTGCTTCCAAACCAATTTCATAAATTTTATTTTTACTCCTCCATCTTAGAAAATTTTGTAAGACTCAATAAATTTCATTCCCGAACGATAAATAAATATGTATTGGCGTTTCTCAATTACATTTATTTAAATAGTACTTTTTTAAACTCCTTTAAAACTAGATCAAATTGCTTTTATAAAAACTAAGTAGGAAGTCTCTGTCCGTATTAATACTAACTATAATCGTTTACTTTTTCTTAATTACGATCGGGCACCACTTACTAAAACGTGCCTCATGTGCGGCCGGACAAGTACAATCGTTACGTTAGCGAAGGCATATACAATTAGTTCTGTTGACCGCAATGACCTTGACGAAAAGGAAAGGACTTACAAGGTCATACTACAGGTGCGAGGTTTATATATACCTTCTATGACTAGGATCTCTCCTATCGCAGTCACCTCGTGTCTGTTAGGCGCGTAACTCTTTCTAGCAATTAATAACATTCGAAGTTGTACGTGGTGTTCATAAGTTTTAACTAAAGTAGTCAAAAGTGAATATTTTCTTAATTATTTTAAATATTTTCAATCGAATTTACAAAAATAAAAACACACCAAAACATAGGGAATGATTTCTTTAAGAGCTATAACGTAAAATGATGATTACGGCCATTTGACACTATCATTTCTATACAGTTAAGCTATAAAAATAGTACATACAAATTATTAAAGAGTTTTACAGTACGATTTTTTTAACCGTGCCCTCGGCTCGGCTAGCGCTCGGTGGGCTAGCGGTGTAGCGGGGAGGGATTGTAAAGGCAGTTCCACAAACTTCGAATAAACAAAACTGATTGAATAATTATTCGAATAAAATTATTGAAATAAAAACTACTTGAATGAATCATAGACTACTTGTCTCTTGTTCGAGTATTCGAATAATAATACTGTGGTGTGGTTAAGGTAAATGCCAGACACCAAGTAGGCCTACTTCCCCCGAGGCAGGAAGTTTCCCCTGGAATCTAACTACAGACATCCGTACCAAGCAAACCGTAAGTCAAACGAAAAAATGTTTGAAATAAAATATTTAATTTGGACCTTTATCTAAAACTTTCTCGCGAACACTTTGACTCTGACCAACAAACAAAAAACTTTCCAGCGGTGTGAAAATTTCATGTCATTATTAAAGTACATTGTTGTAATGTTGATTTTTAAAATATGAAATAGGTTTTGTAATGGATTTTCTTTTACATCATACGAATCGTATGGTTCTTATCTGCGTATCCGTGAAAGTTTCATAATTTTACATCGCTGCTAAGTGTATTAAATGTCAGTGTTATTGAAGCTCGGTTTTCGCTGTTTCACACCGCTCGGCTCAGTTTTCGTGGAGAAAACTAGAGTAGACAAGAGCGATTTCTAACGTTATCATTCAGGTTAGTTCAATTTGGCCGAGGGCACGGTTAAAAAAATCGTACTGTACTGTGCTATATCGTCTCTTTCAAAAATAAGTAAGAAATATGAACAGAATTAAAGAATGTATTTTAGCATTTTATATTTTGTTATCTATGATATAAGAGGATTTGTCCTGACATCAAATTAACGTGAAGCAAAAACTACTTAAGATACGAATACGAAAATGTAAAGGTGTCTATATATAAAAGCGAAAACCCACTGACTCACTGACTCACTCATCACGATTTCTCAAAAACTACCGAACGGATCGAAATGAAATTTGGTATGTCGCTTCCTCTAGGGCCATAGGTGCTTACTAAGAAAGGGTTTGAACAAATTCGAAATTTTAGGTGGGTTTTGGGGGGATCAAAGTTATTAAATCACGATTTCTTCAAAACTACTGAACGGATTGGAATAAAATTTGGTATGTCGCCTCCTCTAGGGCCATAGGTGCACACTAAGAAAGGGTTTGAAAAATTCGAAATTTTAGGGGGGTTTTAGGGGATCAAAGTTATTATATCACGATTTCTTCAAAACTACTGAACGGATTGGAATGAAATTTGCTATGTAGCTTCCTCTAGGGCCATAAGTGTTCACTAAAAAAGGGTTTGAAAAAATTCAAAATTTTAGGGGGGTATGGGGGGATCAAAGTTATTAAATCACGATTTCTTCAAAACTACAGAACGAATTGAAATGAAATTTGGTATGTAGCTTCCTCTAGAACCATAGGTGCTTACTAAGAAAGGGTTTTAAAAAATTCGAAATTTTTGGGGTGTTTTGGGGGGGGGGGGGATCCAAAATTATTAAATCACAATTTATTCAAAACTACCTAACGGATTGGAATTAAATTTGGTATGTAGATTCCTCTAGGGCCATAAGTGTTCACTAAAAAAGGGTTTTAAAAAATTGGAAATTTTAGGGGGATTTGGGGGGTAAAAAATACTAAATCACGATTTCTCCAAAATAACCGAACAGATTGGAATGAAATTTGGTATGTAGCTTCCTCTAGGGCCATAGGCGCTCGCTAAGAAAGGATTTCAAAAAATTCGAAATTTTAGGGAGGTTTGGGGGATCAAAGTTATTAAATCACAATTTCTTCTAAACTACCGAACGGATTGGAATGAAATTTTGTATGTAGCTTCCTCTAGGGCCATAGGTGCTCACTAACAAAGGGTTTGAAAAATTTCGAAATTTTAGGAGGGGTTTGGGGGGATCAAAGTTACTAAAATCATAATTTCAGATCTTTTATTATTATGACAATAGTGCTTTTATTATTTGAGATCTATATATATAAAATCCAAATACCACTCACTGACTGAACACTTAAAAATAATACAATTACGTTAAAAATACTGAAAATACCAACCACCACGGGCAACGCCGTACGGATCAGCTAGTATTCTTATAGAATCATAGACGCACACTAAGAAGGTATTATGCAAAAAAAACATTTTAAGTGTAAAAATAGTGAACATTCATGTACAACAGCTGTTCGGATCAATAGCTTAGCAACTCACGGTTGTTTACATTCATTACCATAGCAACCAACTTGGTAAATTTATAATCAGTTTATAAATCTTCATAACCAACAGCTTTTTTAGGTTAGATTAACAAACTAACAGCAAACTCAACAAATCAACGAAAAATGCTTACTGTGTTACAATTTAATTCAATCATAAGTGGTTACATATTATAAATAAAACAGCTGATTTTTATGATAAAATTTAACATAATTTCAGATTAGGCTTACAGTGAACCAAAACACGTTTATTTGGACGAATTTTTCAAATTTTAATTAGGTAATTCCTTACAACTAACCGTTTTTTTTTTAGATTATTTAAAAGCAAACAAAAACCCTACTGTATTATTGACTTTACGTATTATACTGTTTCCTTTAGTTGGTAATATCAAAATTTGTTTGAATGTTGATTATTGATTATGTGACTATTAACGGTGAAATTACAACTCGTACCGCAATTCGAATTATTGTGGTTGGTTGGTTGGTTGGTGTCTATTTCAGTGAAAGTGTCAGAGTGTACAATAATCTGTTTGCGTTGGCTTCACGAAGGATCACTGCCTGGTTTGGTGAGCGATGCGAGCACGGGCGCAGACCCTAATTTAATATAAGGACAGTCTTTAGTGGGACTTTTGATTGTTGTTTTTAACTATTGACAATGGATCTTGCTCCGAAAACGGCTGTATTGCGGTAAAACCAATGGGAGACTGAAAAATACTTTGAACATTTACAACTTGTATTTTATAAAAAAAAAAAAAACTGGGGGAACCCCCTGCGTGCTCCGCACACCAACCCCGTTGGGACCTTCAATATACATAATCATGTTATCTTTTCTTGATAATAAAGGTGTAAGATAAATAATAACCACAAGATGGTAAATAATGTTAAATGTTCAAATCAAATTATATTGCTTATTTTACGACAGCAGTTATAAAAAAGGTTAAAAGAACCACCAAGGTTCAAGTCCACACTTTAATAAAAACCTAACCTAAAAGTTAGAAATACAAATAGTTGCTTCAAAGTTTGAAATCTGCTGTTAGTGGGAATATTGGAACAAACAGTTGTTTTATCTGTTATTTTATTCAATTGGTTGCTATGGTAATGAATGTAAATACATGTGTTGCTTCATTAGTATAGACTAAACCTAAGATTTTTTCCTACCAAATTTATAAAATACTAGGGGAGCCCCCTGCGTGCTCCGCACGCCAACCCCCAATGGAACCTTCTAAAAACATATGTTATGTTTTATTTATAATAAAGGTGTAGGAATAACCTCAAAACTAAGATGGTAAATAATGTCAAATGTTCAAATTAAATTATTTCTTATATTTTATAACAGCAGTTATAATAATGGTTAAAAGAACCAGCAAGGCTCAGGTCTACACCTAAAAACCCTAACCTAAAAGCTAGAAATACAACAATAATTGCTTCAAATTTTGAAATCAGCTGTTAGTGGAAATATTGGAGCTAACAGCTATATTATCTGTTAAAAATTGGTTGCTATGGTAATAAATGTAAATAAATGTGTTGATTTATCATTCAGGGCCTAACCTAAGAGTTTTTTCCTACTAAATTTACAAATATTGGAATAAAAAAGGTTTTTATCGAAATGAATTATAGCCTATGTTACTCAGGGATAGTGTAGCTTTTTATTAGTAAAACTATTTTTTCAATCTGTTTAGTAGTGCCAGAGATTACCCCCTACATACAAACAAACAAACAAACACACAAACAAACAAACAAACTTTACCTCTTTATAATATGAGTATAGATTTAATTAAAAAAAGTTTGTATCAAAATGAAATACAGCCTATGTTACTCAAGGATAGTGTAACTTTTTATTATTAAAACTATTTTTTCAATCGGTTCAGTAGTTCCAGAGATTAACCCCCTACATACAAACAAATAAACTAATTTTACCTCTTTATAAACTTAGTATAGATATATAAATCGTGATAATACAAAACACTTTTTCTGTTAGGATTCTTGAAAGTTATTTTGTATTATTTATTTACAACTCTCGCTTAAACTTTTATGATTTCAAATTGGGTAACATTCCGTTTCCAGGAACCTAACTTAAAGTCTTGTCTTATTAATGTTTAAAATATCCCATTCCTGACTGAATTTTTTCTTCACCAGGGTTTTGCTAAAATCCATTGCTGTTTTATTGTGCGTATTATTTATTCACATTGTTTTCGTATTTAGGCTTATGAATTATTTATTTACATCTTCCTGCCAATATGCCTGTAGGCTTTTTAACTCTGTGATAAATGTTTTTACAACAAACAATTTTTATTACAACGTTTTTGTTAACTCACTTTGGCGGTATACATTTTAAACTAACTTCCTGTTGGTCTAGAGATTTCAAATTTTGTAGTTAGCTCAGGAATGGATGGCAATGCAATAATTTTGGTCACACACACATCCACATGCACACAATAATATAAAATGGCTTATTGAAGACAACCCCCTATTCAAAGATGTAAACACAAAATTTGAATGTTAAATTAAGAAATTTACATCAACAAACTAAAAATAAATATATTGAATAATATTATATTCAAATAATTTTTTAACAAGTATTTAAAAGGCACTCAAATTTTCTTAAAATTGGTTATGGTGAATTTAAAAAATTTATAAACAAAAAATGAGGGGCGCATGCAATATATATATATAGGGGTCTTTTCTGTTATATCCCCGCATTTACAAACTGTTTTCTAACACTATTTTCTATTCTCAAACTATTTTCTATAGAATGAGGATTAATCGGAAATGTCCAAATAACTATTTATAACTACTCCATAACATAATAATAAGGAAGGAAATTTCCAGTTTTTGTTGATATTAGATAAGGGTTATCGCAAACGCGGAACTTTACTATTCAACTCTAGCCTAATATTTTTGTAGACAACGACGTTGTTTTACATTTTACTGTTAAATGTTGAATACAGGTAAACATACTGTGACTAAATAGGTTAGGTTAGAATCTTTTAGGTATTTTTTTAATTATTATTTTTGCATTTCTGTTGCCATAGGTTAGCCTAGATTCGAATAGTAAAGTTGCGCATGTTTAAAAATTGTTTATTATTACTTTTCCAACAATTATACGTTTAAATGGTGAGTAAATATCATATTTCACATTTGTAGATCTATCCCGATTAATCCTCATTCTATAGAAAATAGTTTGGAAATGCGAGGATATAACAGAAAAGACCCTATATATAGATAATTAATTATTGCATGTATGCAACAGTAAAGATTGTAGGTAGTAACTCTAGTAGCGAAACTCAAATCATAGTTCAAATCAATTGCATTTCAAGACAATTACTGGTAAATTATTAAATCATCTATTTCATGCAACACTAGTTTTAGTTTTGAAGAGTAGAGGACGGGACACCTGAGATCAAGAGGGGAGGGGGGCCAATCGCGCGACTCTAAACCCTTGGGTGAGTGTGGGGGTGGACCTTGGGTGAGTGTGGAGTGGGCGTGGGGGTGTGGGTGGGTGTGGGGGGTGGAGGTGGGCGTGGAGTGGTGGCGGGAACGCTATTTTCCTAACCTA
>JAGFPH010003067.1:1981-22602 GCA_018207615.1 Philaenus spumarius
GAAAATGACAGACAAATTTAGACATCTTGAAATATATATGAAGTTACAACGCATAAGCTACATACTGTAGAGCATCGATTATCCGGATTAATTGGGAATCAACTTGTCCGTAAAATCGATAATCCGGATAATTGATATTTACGTAAAAAATGAGAAAAAGTATTACCGTACTGTAGTACTGTTGTGCATACATACTTTAGTACATTCCCTATAGGCCCTATAGGAAGCTACATACCAAATTTCATTCCAATCTGTTCGGTAGTTTTGAAGAAGTCATTTTTTAATAACTTTGATCCCCCCCAAACCCCCCTAAAATTTCGAATTTTTTCAAACTCTTTCTTAGTGAGCACCTATGGCCCTAGAAGAAGCTACATACCAAATTTCATTCCAATCCGTTCGGTAGTTTTTGAGAAATCGTGATGAGTGAGTCAGTGGGTTTTGGCTTTTATTTATATAGATTACAGTATCACCAAACCTTGGCCAGTTAAATCGAGTGCAGCTATTTTCCTACTCCTCCAGAATCACGACTAACAAAGCTTCATCCTATTGGAGAGTGTCCAGCAACCTGGATTGTCCGAAGTGTGTTAATGTGTCTATAACGGGTCTCAGGGTCACTCCCAACCTTCCTTCCATCTATAGAAGACTCAATCTTCACACAGGTTATCCGACTTTGTAAATCTACAAACAGCATCAGACCGTTGACCTCAGAGTCTTTTGTGCCATAAGCATTGGAAATGTGAGAAAAAACTGTACCGCCGGTAAAACGTGTTTTGTCGACAAACCAAATGTTTAAAAAATATTTTCAAGCTTAAACGGAACCGAGTTGCCGACAAAAATCCGATTGTATAAAAAGTTGTTTTAAAATTTTACGCTGTTGTGATAATATATTATACTCCATTTTTAAAATCCTTCATTTTTAAACAAATGTAAAAGTTACAACAAACATATTTATGTCAAATTTAAACTAGCTCCAACGTTTTGTAGTGAAACGCAAAATAGCAGGTTATATAAAAACGAAACATTTTTAAAATGTTTTAAAATCATTTGTCTTTATTTTGAAATCTACAAGAACATTTTACCTTATCAGAAAAACCTCCTTTTACGAAATTTCCTACATCCCAGACATTCTGTTAACTCTGGGAGGCCCGAAAACCAGCTAAATTTTCTGACTTTTTTCGGTTTTGATCAGTACTTTTCACCTTCTAGGCCTACAAGAAAATATTCTTTTGCAGAGCACTAAATTTGTTACATTTTTTATAAACGAAAACTGTTTATATTGGTTATTATTTGCTTTTTATTTGATTAAGTCTGAATATGTTATATTCATTGTTGATAGCCTTAGAACTACACATATTTTTTCATAATATATTATTTACTTATGTCAACTGTCGTCTCTAGTTTTACTTTACCTCATTTATGTGGCTACATGTTTCACTGACACAGGCACCATCATCAGGCCAGTTATCAATGTCCACTCAAATACCTTATATTAATACATTTTATTTCTTTGACGTGTACAACTAAGGTACGAAAACATATGTTAAAATAAGTATTGTGTAATATGAGTGTTTGAATGAGTGGACATATGTAGGTGGCCTGATGATGTTGCCTGTGGCAGTGAAACATGTAACCAGATAAATAAGGTAAAGTAAAACTACAGACTACAGTTGACAATATATAAATAATATATATGTTACAGGAAATGTAGATTGTTAGGGAGAATTGACTCGGCCTAGGAAGAGTAAACTCTTACTAAAAGCATCAGTAAAAGTTGATTGAAAATAAACAGAACAACTTTTCCTAGGAAGAGTTAACTGTGCCTGATGTGGTTTAGTAAAAGTTGATCCAGAGATGTTCCTCTCCACATGTAACTGCGCGCGCATATCTTTGTTTTGATTATCCCCGCCAGGCTGTCGCCATTACACGTCTATTTTTTGTTGTAGTGCAATAGTGACAAAGGATTCCGATTAGGTTAGGTTAGGTTAAAGAATAGGTGATGGATAAATAAACCTATTGGTAAAACTGTGAGGACTGTTGCAACTTCACAATCACTTGCAAGTGGACTAGAATTTTTCAAATGCTCTTTTCAAGAATAAATACAAATCCAAGAAGTGAATTTTGTGTGAGAAGAAAGATGTGCTCTGCTACTCAAAGTCTCAAAGTGTCACCAATCTTTACTTTGCTGTAATACATTATACACATTTTTTATCTCTCTTTGTATTATCAAGGTTTGCTTTTTTATTTGTTTTTATTAGGTATTAGACCGTTTCCTTGCAAAAATCAACTTTTACTAACTCAAAGCAGTATACTTTCCCTAGGTTCAGTCGACTCTGACTAGTAAATGTTAAGGATTCATCACTTTTCGCTTTTAATCAACTTTTACTGAAGAGACCAGTAAGAGCTGACTTTACCTAGGCAGAGTCAACTCTTACTGCAGAATCTTCTTTTCCTGTAACATATATATGAATATGTTAGTTGAGGCGATTGAGAGGTGTATGGGCTAATATTATAATAGAGACAAGATTTTTTAACTCTTGCTCCCCCCCCCCCCCCCTTAAAATCACAATAAGTACCTGTTTTCTAGAGAAGTAAATTTGCTACTACTGTATTTGTATGAAAGGGTTTTCCAAACACGAAAAATATACGAAAAAAATTGTGCTAAACTAAGGGGGGGGGGGGAAATAAAAAACTCGCATAATTTTGTTCTTATGTAAAAAATTTATTTAAAAAAAGATTTATAAAAACTTTTAACATGCAAATAGTAAGAAATTTAATGCTAGAAAACAGGTACTTTTGAAGTTTTTTGCGAGAGATAGCAAAAATGACTCTCTAATAAAAATAAAAATAAACCATATCTTCTTCAATCACACTTCAACTGATGACGTTTCCAGACCTCAGTAAAAGTATTAATGTTTTTAAAAAAAATGTAAATTGTAAATGCATCGTATTTGTGAAGCTTTGAATTTGGGAAAGTATAGGTTTTGAAAAAAAATTTGATAAAACATTTTAGCAAATTTAATGTTCTACAAAAAAGGTAGCTGTTTGGGCTTCCCGGAGTTAGCACAGGGTCTGGGAGATCGAAAATTGGGATTTTAACTAGTGCCTGGAAACATACAACAAACCAAGGAAGAACAAGTTTAGGCCTATATGAACTTTTGCAAACTAATCCAAAGTTTCAACAACTACCGACTGGACTATAATGTACTTGGTTTACAAGTCTTAGGCAATATTTCCGAAACAATATCTACATCCTCGTTAAAATAAATTTACAGTTATATTGCCAACTATCAGTACGTGCTAGTTGCAATCGCTACGCCGGATATTATAATTACCTGGTACAGTTGAGCTGGGTCAGCTATAATACCCGCTTAAATGGTAATTTTGCAGTTCAACGACTGAGAAAATGTAGCTGCGAGAAACTGGCATATCTCTGTTGACAAGTAATGACTAGCAGAGGCAGGAAGTGTAACGTCGAGAACCCGTGAAAGGACTGTTGATTTCGTCACGATGTCGCGGAATCACCGATATTTCAGTTTCTTTTCACATAACCGGGTTAAAAAGGATTCGCGTAACCGGGTTGAAAAGGATTCACGTAATCGATTGAAAAGGATTCACGTAATCGGGATGAAAAGGATTCACGTAACCGGGTTGAAAAGGATTCACGTAATCGGTTGAAAAGGATTGACGTAACTGGGTTGAAAAGGATTCACATAACCGGGTTGAAAAGGATTCACGTAACCGGGTTGAAAAGGATTCACGTAACCGGGATGAAAAGGATTCACGTAACCGGGATGAAAAGGATTAAGTAACCGTTTGAAAAGGATTCACGTAATCGGTTGAAAAGGATTCACGTAACCGGGATGAAAAGGATTAAGTAACCGTTTTAAAAGGATTCACGTAACCGGGTTAAAAATAGGTATTTTTGGCGCTAGTAAGCCTAGAATTTGCGGAGGTCCAGGGATTCCAATTTTTTTAAATTATTGTTGGGCACATCCAGAAAATCTGCAAGGGAAAGCTCTCAGTCAGTACATTTGATACGGGCAGAAGTATGGAATACATTCCTGGAATGCTGCGAAGAGGGGTGCAAGCGGACTCCATCGGAAACTAAATAACGCAATTTAGATACAATACGCGTTCCAGATTAAATAAACCTTTTCTTGTACAAATTCTTTTATGTCCTACATCTTTTATTCAACGAAGTACCAAGGCAGTTCAACGATTAGTTGTTATATTCTAGGTTTGTGTTTAAAAAAAGGTGTTAATGAAACACATTGAATGAATGTACCAGCTTGGAAAACTGGTTATTAAACAGGTTACTAAATCTATGTACAGGTAGAAATGTGTTCTCGGTGTAGGTTAGAGTGACAGATTTCTGGAAATTTATGTTGTGCCAATACAAGTAAAGATATGGCTAAGTGAAACCATACAGTGTAAAATTATTCACTTGGTTTTTTAAAATAGAAATAAAGGATCCCATAAGCTCCCCAACATTGCGCCCGAAGTTGGTCTACTGTGGATGACAGTGTCTTTGTTGTTCGTAGGAGATCGTGCCTAGGGCCACGAATAGCCAAGTAGGGTCTTGGGTTCAACGCATAAGAACTCTTCAGGGCTAACCCCTGCGAGTCCCGTGAATCTCCTACGAGCGAGAGCCTCACACTCGCACTGCAATAGTTGTGCCGATCCATTCCCAAGAAAGCAGAACCGACATGAATCTTCTGAAACCAATTCCATTTTTTTTAGGTGATATCATTGGTGGGCAGTGGCCATTTAGGAAACCTAAATCCGGCTAAGATCATTTCTGCCCGTAGTAGAATCTTTATACTTGGAGATGCTGATAAACATCTTTGCCAGCCGAAACTCAGGAGCATCGTTCCAATTAGACCTACACTGCTGCGTCTAGGTTTCAAGCACATTCCTAAAGTGGTCTTTGGCCTGCCACGGAATGGTTCTGGAAAATGAACCCCAACTCTTAAGCCGATCTACTGTCTCGTTCATTTGTACGTGAACAGGCAGCAGATTGGGTGAATTCACTATTTTGAAACAGTCCCAAACTAGTCTTGATTCAAAGATGAATGATTCCAGTGCCTTTGAAGTTCCTTGGCTATCAGAGTCATTTCTAATTCCCTTTAAACTTTGTTGTAGGATTTCTCTGGCACAGAGATCGATAGCAGGAAACTCTACTTGAAACATCGATAGCAGCAACCTCCGCATGAAATATCGATGGGGTGGAGTCTATAGCCTAAGTTAGACTATATCTAGTATCATCATAGACTCCTGCCTCTACTATCAGGGAGGATGTACATTCTAGTTCTCTTTAAACTTCGTTGTAGGGTTTCTCTGGTACAGAGATCGATAGCAGCAACCTCTACTTGAAACATCGATAGCAGCAACCTCCACATGAAATATCGATGGGGTGGAGTTTTAGCCTAAGTTAGACTATATCTAGTACCATCATAGACTCCTGCCTCTACTATCAGAGAGGATGTACATTCTAGTTCATTTTAAACTTCGTTGTAGCATTTCTCTGGCACAGAGATCGATAGCAGCAACCTCTACTTGAAACATCGATAGCAGCAACCTCCGCATGAAATATCGATGGGGTGGAGTCTATAGCCTAAGTTAGACTATATCTAGTATCATCATAGACTCCTGCCTCTACCATCAGAGAGGATGTACATTCTAGTTCCTTTTAAACTTCATTTTAGAATGTTTCGGGAACAGAGGTCGATAGCAACAACGTCCACTTGAAAGATGGATGGGATTTAGTATATAGTCTAAATTAGACTACACGTAGTACCATCATAAACTCCTGCCCCTACTGTCCATTTTGGAGCCATTTTTCTTGTTCCTGTTCGCTTGGTTGGTTTTTTCAGTGAAGAGTAAGAAATTATTAATTTTTGTGTGTTGTACTGCAGTCAATAAAAAAAAGTAATAATAGTGTTTTACATTTAAAACCATTGTTAGGACTACTGACTTAAAATTTGGGTGTTTTCACAAATAACATCATTTTAATGTAATTTCTCTCACAGGATATTGTACTCGTACAAAGCCAGATCCATGGGCTGTGCTAGAACCTTTTTTTTTTTAAAGAACAACCACCTTTTAGTACGGAAAGATGGTAGAATGGAAATTTGATAACGTTAATTTCTAAAATTGGTCCTCGCTTAAAAAGGTTGGTAACCCCTGTCAGGTCTAGACAGTTGTTATTGTGTTTGTTTTGAGTGGCTTTAGTCACGTTGTCACGTTTGGTTGATACTTTGCACAGTAAACGGCAGATTGCAAACACCTTTGTGGTCGTACTTGACCGAATATTATGGAACATAAACAGAGTGATTTTTAAGTGGCTTTATATTGCCTAACTGAGTCGTTCTTGGCGGAAGAAGCTTAGGCGAATCTGCTTAGTTCTAAAAATACAACATTTTTTGGTTTCAGATTTTTTGTCCGCCATCTTGGATCCGCCATAATTAAACTTTATACTTTTAAGTAGGATGGTGGTTATGTGACACGTCCTTTCAAAGTGAAATTTCAAGAAGAAAAAAAAAACATCGGGGTAAACTATTTTTTAGTAGATGCCTCAGTTTTCGAGTTATAAGCGTTCAAAATTGCAATTTTGAGAAATTTGTGTTAGCAATAAAAAATGGTAGAACCTGCATAAACCATTTTATTGCTTTTTTCAATCATAAAGAATCTAATAACTAAGTTTAAACGGAGGTGAGATATGATAATAATAAGAAATAATCATTAATACCTATATAATAATAAAACTGTATTTATGCAAATGTATATAAGCCCGTCAATGTTGTTAGGCCTAATGTCTAAAATTTAAGAAATCTTATATTGCAGTTAAGAAAATAAATTAAAAAAGTGTCTTTAATTTTTTTTAAATTGAGAAAATATTGCCAACACGTCCAATAAAAATTTACATGCGTGAGAGGTGTAAACTATTAGGTGGGGATGCGATCTTGCGAGATTGGAGGTGTGACAAAACGGTCCGTACCAGGTGAAATTACTCCTGGCAACTTCACTAAATCTACTATGCTTGATTATAACGACTATACATGTTCTTCGCCTGAAACGTTTGTAAAGATTTAACACAAACTACCATACGTTGTCACGCATGCGCATTTCAGTACGCTTACAGTCGAGGTTACGTCTGTAAGCCTCTATTTTCTGCTTTTATGCATCTGGCCTATATTAGCTAGCGGAAGAATGAAAAACTAGCAAACTCAATGTAGTGTACAGCTCTGACACTTGGAGAGCTGCGGTCGAATAAAAAATATTTTTCGCGGACATAATTCGAAGGGTGGCTACATGGGTCGAAATAAAAATAAATTCTTTATCCGTATGTCCTAAAGCACATCTTTTACAAACATTTGCTCTTGACTTTTTTTATAAAAGGTTGCTGTTTTGTTTTTTTTTTTTTAGTTATTCCCCTTTAAAATTTTCAAACTGCCATCATTAAGCTACTTTTTATATTGATTAATATCGTCCCAACTAAATCTCTGATATTAATTATTTATTGAAAAAAAACCTCTCCACCATTTTGTTATTACATTGTAAATCTTGTTATTCTGACAGTCAATCAGTATTATTAGCGAATTTCCATAGGAATTTCCATGCAGCAACCCTTAGTGAGACCTAAGGTCGGGAGTAGTATATGAACACCGATCACGGTCACCAGAACACGTTTTATGTGACATTAGAAATAATATAAGTATGTGTATAATATATGGGCTCGCATTCTAACAGCCGAATATTAAGTCCGATTCGGTCCAAATTTGGTACACACGTTAGTTGTCTACGTCGCTCGGACGAGTTCGTTAGCAAAAAAATCTAACAACTGGAAGTAACTGGTTTTTTAGCTTTATCGTACTAGAAGGAAACTTTTTTGGGGTTTTATCTAAAAAAATGAATGCAGGAAATTATTCTGCATATTTAGTTTTTTTACGGAACCTTATAGCTCGCTTAGTTCCCCCAAAATCGATCAAAACGTAAAGTACCATAAAAGTACTCATTTCAAATCAACGTGGGGGATTTTATCGTGTGGGCATCCGATCCGAGGCAGATGGCCGAGTTTGTTCGGTGCGAGCGAAGCGAAGCAGTCTATAACCCGATGTGCAAACTAGCAAAGCTTTGAAGCTGGAGGCTTAGGTGCAAACAAATTCTACTAATATACATCGTACACAGAGGCTGCTATTCAGCGCCTTCGTGAGTAGATGAATTTCCCAAATAGTGGATTAAACAATGAACCATATAAACTTAATTTTGGAAATTCGCTTGACTCACGTCAGCGGTTCAGCTGCGTGGTCGAATTGTTAATTTAAAAATATACGTGTTTTAAAGAAAATGCCCGTAATTTGTTTTATTACTCTAAAACAGACATACGAAAACCGTGGGAAAATGAAACCACACATAAACCGGAATTTATATTAAACTAGTAAATTTTAATAAAATTCTAACGTTTGCGTGTTTTAAATGTTCACCGCTGTGCTATGCAGACGACCTCCAAAGCGGTCCAAGGACGTTCTGTTCCATTGTTGGACCGAACTGGACTAACATACCCTTCCTTATATGGGCAGAGTTCTCCTTTAGAAATAAAAAAAAACGTGCAACGATGATAATCTCATTACGTTTTAAACCGTAAAGGATATGGAACGGCGTTATAATGAAAACGTATGGTAAAAATACATAAGAAATGTAAAGCCTCGTTACTTACTTAAATTTACATTTCATAAAAGCTTGCACGAAGGTGTAAGTACTCCGAAGAATTTTTACAACTTTGTGTTTCCAGCGTAATATGCCTTATGGTTCTTTTTTGCAAGACAAAACTTTTTTTAGTCTTTGAACTGACGAGTTTCCCCAAAGACGAATCCATAAAGAATGTACCAACCCATAATATTCTGTTAAAAGTATCGAAATGCCACAGAATAGCTTCAAATTTCTCAGTTCAAATAAATGTACTAATTTTGGCATTAATACTGCTAATGCTTAGTAAAATTATGCAAAACAGCCACAGCCGGTGACCAGATATCTAGTCATATCCCGTCAGCTTGGAAGCGAGCCAACCACCGTTTGCTTTACTTCCGCCCTCCTACCCTCAAACTACAGATATGATTAGATATCTGGTCTCCCTAGCCTAGATTCGAACCCAGCATATTCTGATCAGGAAGACGCAACGTTATCCACTAGGCTATGGCTTGATTAAAGAAAACTGACAAATTAACAAAACTTCAGTTACTTTACTATCGGTATAAATATTACGTGTAAAGTAGAAGATAGTTTATCAGCACCATCTAGGAGTGGTTATAGGAAGTTTGCTTGGTTGTTCTTAAGTTTGAATCTGTATAAATTGTATTCGTGAGAGGTTTATGGTCGTGCCTGACATAGAATTAAAAATATTATTATAATAAAATTTGTTGGTTAGGCTCTTTTTGCTAGACACCATCGATTTACGCTGCTGAAAAAGACCCAGATAACCCCACATACTGTCCAGGAGGCCATTAGCAAAAGGTAGGCTACTTAAGAAACTTTGTCTTAAGAAACACATATCTGGAAAACTATCTAAGATATCTTTACCAAATTTTTACCACATGTCTATAACACAATTATCTAGTTCCTAACACTGGATTTTTTAAATATTTAAAAAAATAAAAAATTATATAATAATAATAATAATAATATAAAAAAAGGGTTTTTTATTAAAAAACATAACTTTTAGGTTTATTGTTATTTTTTTATTTTCTTGTGTACGGAACTAGAAAATGGTACAATTTAGAAAATAAAAAAAAAACAATTATGAGTCTATCTTAATTACAACTTAAGTTACGTGTATTATAGCTAACATTGTCAAAGATAGACATTCGGAGTGCCCTTAATTGCAGTTCAACTTATTTAGCGAATTTTTAAAGGAAAGATGAGCTATTGCAGTGAACCTTATGGTGAGACCTAAGAACGGGAGTAGTAAACGAGCACCGATCGTGGTCCCCAGAACACGTTTTTGTCATTAAAATGTTTATATGTGTTCGCCTCTAACGGCCGCATTTTAAGTCCGACTCGTTCCAAATTTGGTACACGTCGGTTGTCTAAGTAGTGCGGACGAGTTTGTTAGCCAAAAAACGCCAACATCGGAAACACGTGTTTTGACCGAAAGTAAATATTTTTTAGATTTTTCGCACTAGAATAAAACTTTTTTAATGTTTTATCTAAAAAAATAAATAAAGGATATTATTCTGCACATTTAGTTTTTTTACGAGAACTTACGGCTCGCTTGGTTCCCCCGAAATCGATCAAATTGTAAAGTACCTTTTGCTCCAATTACTATACAGAATCTGCTTGAAAAATTAGTTTCGTATCATCAAATCTATAAATAAAAAAATTAGGCTAATCTTTGCAATGGATTGACGAAACTTTCATTTAGATTTAAAGGACATTTTAGAGAATATTTAAGTCCACTTTTTATTCCGAAAATATTTAAAATTCCTGTAAAAAAATTGAAGACAATATTAGGGATTTTGTGGACAAATATTGCGTGCCTATTTCTATCTATGTCTTATATTCTGTGCAGGTCACAGCTATACCCTCCCACCAAACTTAGATAGAAGTGCATCTGACCTAATCAATCATTATTTCCATAAAAATACTATAACAAATTTTTAAAAAAAATTTAAATGATGAACAAATTTAGGGATTTTGTGGTTTGCATTGGCATTCCCATAATCTCATTGCAGGGACAGAGTCCCTAGTAAACAATAATTCTTGTATTTCCCGTTCCCATCAAACTTGTCACAAACTCAAGTTATTTATTGGAAAGAAAAAATGAATTTAAATTATTTGCTTCTAAGAGGTAAAATGGGTAACTACCCCTAAATCTATATCTATACTAATATTATAAACAGGTAAAATTTGTTTGTATGTATGAGGTAAATCTCTCAAACTACTGAACCGATTGAAAAAATAGTTTTACTAATAAAAAGCTAAACTATCCCTGAGTAACATAGGCTATAATTAATTTTTTTAAAACCTTTATTTCAATATTTGTTAATTTAGTCGGAAAAAATCTTAAGTTAGGCCTAACTGATGAATCATCACATGTATTTACATTTATTACCATAGCAATCAATTGAATAAAACAGCTGTTTGCTCCAATATTTCCATTAACAGCTGATTTCAAACTTTGAAGCAATTATTTAAATTTCTAACTTGTAGGTTAGGTTTTTATTAAAGTGTAGACCTGAGCCTTGCTGGTTCTTTTAACCTTTATTATAACTGCTGTTATAAAATATACGAAATAATTTGATTTGAACATTTAACATTATTTACCATCTTAGCTTTGGGGTTATTATTAATAATATTGTAAAGAAGTAAAATTTGTTTGTTTATTTGTTTGTATGTAGGGGGTAATCTCTGGAACTATTGAACCGATTGAAAAAATAGTTTTACTAATAAAAAGCTACACTATCCTTGAGTAACATAGGCTAGAATAAATTTTGATTTGAGAGTTAAAACAACCCCTAAAACAATAAATATTAATTGTTATACTATCCTTAATGCTATAAAGGTGAAATTTTGTAAACAAGATACATAGAAAAAGTAAACTAGATTTGAATTTTGTCGCGTGCTGCTAAGGGGTGTAAATGTGATAACAACCCCTAAAACAATAAAAATAAATTGTTACATTTTCATAAAGTTAGTGAGCTGAAAATTTGTGCGTTTATTTCTTACAACATACATAAAAAAAGTATCATAGATTTACATTTTGTCGCTTGCTGCTAAGAGGGAAAATATAGTAAAAATGTTGATTGTTATACTTTCCTTAAAGCTAGAGAATAAACCCTTAATAAATTAAGGAATTTAAAAATAAAAAACCACTATGTTACATCCTAATTAAAATAATAAGACATATTATAATTTAATAGTATATTCTATTTAATATATAATATCCTGTTTGCATTTGCTTCGACGTGAGTCACCGCGCGGGGGTTGGCGAGCGAAGCAAGCAGGGGGCGAAGCCCTCTAGCACTAAATATTTTAGGTAGAATTTTCGCAGAGATGAAAAGTGTTCAACGTAGGTGGACCAAAGGGGTTGGAATGCACTCAAAATCTGATTTTAAAATTTTGCGTTCGTTGGCGAATAATGAGTAAGAAACTTTCGGTACAAGTCATTTTTAGCGATGGCCGACAAATAGTTGATAAAGATTGTAGACTTAATGAGAAAGCACTGTTTACGGACGAAACTCACTGTGCTGGTTTTCTGTTCTTTATTTCTAAAGAAGAGAGTTCTCCCTCAAGTTGGAGTTGATCCTAAATTTATGTTGCGGCTTTGATGAAGTATTATAAACTGCAACTCTAACAGACGTGATTGTCACTATAACTTACAGTTTTGATATATGTGTGAGAGAGTCAGTGACCACAGAACATATTCGTTACCAGAATATTGTGTTCGGGTCGTTGACCGTTCTTTTCTTTCTTCCTTCTTTCACTTACCTAAACAAACAAAACAAGTTGACTTTAGAGTTAGCATATATATTAAGTACACCTTATTTAGAATTCATGGAGGAGCGAGGAGTGGTTAGGAATAATATCTACATTTATTTGTCAACCAATATATCTCTAGGCTACGTATTCGAAGCATGCGCAAATGCGCAGTTAAAATGTTACTATTTCTAACTGCAGTTACTTTTATTGTTTAAAATATTTTCTAAAAACTTTAGTCACTAATGATAGTAGAACTAACTTAAGGCCCTGCAGGAGTAAACAAATATTTCTGAGTTGACAGCAGCTCTCCAAGTGGAAGAGCTGTACACTGCTAACATTAAGTTTGCTAGTTTTTCATTCTTCCGCTAACAAATATAGGGCAGCTTCATAAAGGCGGGAAATAGAGGGTTACAGACGTAACCCTGACTGTAAACGTACTGAATTTAAAATATGCATGCGTGACAATGTATTATGTGTTATTATGTGTATTATGTGACCGGTAGTATGTGTTATTAAACACAGCTTTCTCTCACACATTGAACATTAACGGGTATATTATTTTTCTAGTATTCCTCCGCGAGCAACAAGTTGATGTTATAACCACCAGAGTGCAGGCTAAACACTCGAGTAGGAACACAAATTCGGCGCGTACATGCTTCAACAATAACGTGGATTTTTCGTCATAAATTATAAAAAATGATTGAAAATACTTTTATTTGAAAGGTAATTAAACTTCGAATGTGATGATATTTTTACATTTTTGATATTTGCATTATCGAATAAAGGAAACAAATCGCAAACTTTGATTTTGAGTTAAGTCAAAGGACAAATTTAGTCAAAAATAAATTTTAAAAAGCTAAAAGATATTTATATTCGGACTGTCCTAACTTTTAAAATTACACATTCAGAATAATTTTCTGATTATTATTACTCCAGTAATCTTATTATACGTTAGCAATCTTAACATTGATCTTATGGGAGTTGAAATTTTAGATGGTGACTGGGTCTGCCGAGTCTGAATTGCTTTTCTTACACATTTAACAATAATAGTAATAAAAGTGATTTGTTGGTAACATAATTAAAATAAACAATACTAACAATTCCCATATAAATACAAAACATCCGATAAAAATCATACAGTTTACAAAATAGAAGAAATGAATAATACCAACATCAATTCTTCTAGTTTGGTTTAGCCTAGTACTACTAAACAATGGTTGTTAAAACTATTAACTTCCCGCTAAGAAAAATGAAAATTTTCTAAAATCGGGAAGTTATTGGTTTCACCCCGTTTTTCGAAAATCAGGTATTCATCAGATCTCGACGTTTTGAGGTCCTAGGAATCTTCCCTGACCACTCCCGAGAGGGTGTCACCCTGTCTGTATGTAGGGGGGTGTGTGTGTGTATGTAAGTATGTGACCCGCTTATAACTTTTGAACGGCTTAACCGATTGGATCCTACTAAACGGCGTTCTAAAGAGTTCCATCAAACTTAGATTTCCTGAAAATTTCAACTAATTCGGACCGGTAGGTTCTGAGAAATTTCGAAAAAACTAAGAAATAAATTTTTTTCAAATCAGGTTTTTTTGGAATAACTTTTAAATGGCTTTACCAATCAATTCCAAAATCTAATCAGCTTTTAACCTTGAAAAGCGACGTCGATCGCTACCAGTCCGGTCAAACTCGGTTAATTCGTTCGGAGATATCGTGAACGAAAGAAAATAAAAAAAGTGTTTTTTCTCAATTTCTCCGAAATTTTTCATGAGAAAAATTTTTGTTGTCGATTCTTTCAATGGACTCGAAAAACTGCATCGATTGCCGCAAATCGCATAAAAATCGGTTGATTCATTCGCGAGATATCGTGAACGAAAGAAAATCAAAAAAAGTGTTTTTCCTAAATTTCTCCGAAACTTTTCATCTGAAAACTTTTTGTTGTTGACTCTTTCAATGGACTTAAAAAACTGCATCGATTGCCGCAAATCGCATAAAAATCGGTTGATTCATTCAAAAGTAATGTCAGTTCAAAATTTCCAAAAATAGTGTTTATCAAACTTTCATCATACTTTTGAGCTCGAAGATATCACAAACCTATTTTTGTGATTAAATTAAATTTGTTTAAATTAAACTTCGCGGGAAGTTACAGGGATGGTCTTTAGGGTCAACCGTTTTCCAAATTTTTTTCTGGAACTATCAATCTAAAACTTTTATGAAGTACTAGGGGCTTTTCCCTGCTCGCTTCGCTCGCCAAACCTCGCGGTGACATATGGTGATACGAATGCAAACATATTATTGTATATTGTGTTATTTTTACGGAAACGATGATTGGTTAGGACAGAAGCACTTGGATATAAGTTGGGTGGTGAGGGTAGCGGTGACTTGTAGTACATAATGTAAGACAGAGATTGAAATAGACACGAAATATACCCCACATTTGTCCACAAAATCAATAATTTCTTCCGTAGTTTTTAAATTTTTAATTTTTTTAATATGAATTTTAAATATTTTCGGAATAAAAACTAGCCTAAAATAGTCTCTGAAAAGTTCTCTACACGTTAATGAAAGTTTCGTCAAAATCGGTTCAGCCATTCCGGAGATTAGCCAGGCCAAACAGACACACAGACGACAAATTTACAAATGTGTGTTTAAGTTTTGGTAATGTATGAATAACCATATGAGCTTAGAAAAAAGCTTATATTTTTAAATCACAGACAGACACTTAAATTTATTCATATGTATGGATATAGATAAAAAGCACTCACAGTAGTTTAAGTTAACAGCACTTTATATTTAAGTTAATAGAGAAAATAAAATAAAAAAATAAAAAATAAAAAAAACACTAAAAGTAACCACAATAATATGAAACAAATAACAACAACAAATAAATTAAAAAGTGTATTTATTGAACTAATCTGATAAACATTTCGATGGCATACTCATCATCCTCGAAGTCTATGTCATAGAAATGTCCATCAGTGTAGTAAAAAAAAACATACATTTTTCATTACATTGTTCAGCTTTTGAGTTTTTTTCTTATTTTTGTTGTGTCGCGTTTCATTTAATCGGCGTAGAAGTACCCATTTTGTACATGTTTATTTTTTTTTGTCTTTTACTAGTGTTAAAAAACAATCTAAAACTAATTAAAGAATTAAGGAAGAATAAAAGAAAAGACACACTAAACTGATTACTTAAACTGAAATGATAATTAAATTTCCGAAATAATTCCCAAAATAAACGGTGCTAAAAAGCCTACGTTTTAAATTAAAGCTTAAATAGCTCTCACAAATTTACGTTAGTGCGATTCATTTTACACACAGTTATTTTTACTGTTCTTGCTTTCTGTATTTTGTCAAAAATACTTTACAAAACTCCTAGCGTCTGGTAACAATACAGCTAACTAAATAGTTAGTTTCGCCGGATTAAATTTGACAATCACGATTCATAAAACCCATTTCCTAATCTGCTTAACCTTGCAGCAGCACACGTGTACCGAATCGAATTCAGATGCAAATCTTTCTCAAGTCCTCGACCGTATACGGTCGTCAGAGTTTCGAAACAGCTGAACGATACTGGTTATCTTAAGTGAAAAATGACACCATTAGGTTGTTGAATGTTTTTCGACTCTGGACCCCCACGGTGTGGTAACTGGGATAAATTAAATGTCAAGGTACCTTGTAGTGCCTACATCACCTTGTTAAACACATGAATTTTAGGTGCCATTAAACAAGACTAACAAGTTTAGATACCTTAAATTTAGTAACGCTTATTTTAGACTTTTTCGAACAATGTTAACGTATTTTAAGATAATTTTAAAACACTTTGTACTAAGTGTTTTCTAAAAACCTCCTGAAATTGGTGGTTTTTAATTAAAAAAACATAGAGGGTGTGTTCAAAATGATTTTAACTCCCATTATTATTTTTGTTACAGAAAATAAGTTAACAAAACTTTGTATATATCTTGTGTTACTTAACAGGACAAACTTTTGGACGTAGACCCTCTATGATTTTGGGGGATTAGGGAGGTAAGGGGTTAACAATTTCAAATATAAAAGTAGGTCATGTAGTAGTACACCATTGAAAAGCTTAAAAGAGAGAAACAAAATGGCTCAAACTAGAGCTTAAAACCATTTCCTGCCCAACGGGACTCTCAAGTCACGCTCAGTTATTATTTTGCATTCTTTTCAAATAAAGTGGAATCTAACTTGTAAATGCCTGAAGGGACTCACAAGTCCCTGTACAATACATATAAAAATTGTGGTAGTTCCAAATAGTTCTAATAGGTTGCAGCACAAGCTAGAATTCATAGATGCACTAGATTATCTTTTAAAACATGTTCTAGTCTTTCATTTGTCAGTATTTTTTATTAAAAGGGTAGCATATTGTTTTAAATTAATTACTTAACTTAATAAGAACTGATTTAAGTTATTATTATAAACCTCTCACGAATACAAACTATACAGGTTCAAACTTCCTGTTCAAAGAGCAACCAAGCAAACTTTCTGTAACCACTCCTACATAATGCTGAAAAACTATCTTTTACTTTACTTTTACTTTACACGTAATATTTATACCGATAGTAAAGTAACTGAAGTTTTGTTAATTTGTCAGTTTTCTTTTCTTTAATCAAGCCTTAGCCTAGTGGATAACTTTGCGTCTTGCGTCTTCCTGATCAGAATATGCTGGGTTCGAATCTAAGCTAGGGAGACCAGATGTTTAATCATATCTGTGGTTTGAGGGTAGGAGGGCGGAAGTAAAGCAAACGGTAGCTGACGGGATATGATGAGATATCTGGTCTCCGGCTGGGGCTGTTTTGCATAATATTACCAAGGTATGTATTTATATATGTATATATATATTTACTAAAAAAACAATAAAAAAATAGTTTTTTCTAAACAACCACAAAAATAAACAAATATATAGCTTTTTCAAATTTTAACACTTCTTGGTCCTCAAAGGGTTAATATCTTACTTCGTTTCAAAGTACAGTACTGGACAATCAAAGTTTTGGAAAATTATATTTTTACTATAACACCAAAGCAGGTTCTTGTTCGTAAAAAAAGTAATTTCAACTTTTTCTTCGTTTGTGCGATTCACGTGAAAAGGAAAACTGTGGCTATCAAAACAAACAAATACCAGAAACAGAACGAAGGAGATAATGCTATCCTATCAGTACATGCCAAGTGGTGCTAATCAGTTACGCATACAATAGAGAAAGGCAGGAGCAAAGGTCAATGATTCCCGGTTCCATTGACATTTTTCCCCAAAGTTTTTTCAAGAACACATAGAAACTCAGATATTACAGTTTCTATTTTTAAAATGTGTTACATTTAACCTCAACATACAACTTACTTATTCCTAATATTAACACGTTAATAACCTGCTTTAATGTTATTATAAAAATAGAATTTTCCAGAACTTTGATTGTCCATTACTTTGAAACGAATTAAGATACTAAGCTCTAGTTTTCGCCATTCTGTTTCTCTTTTAGTAAGATTTCCAATGGTGTATTATATGACCTACCTTTACGTTTAAAATTGTTAACCTCCCTTACCCCCTAAGCCCCCAAAATCATAGAGGGTCAGATATGTCGAAACATTTGTCCTGTTATGCGACACAGGATGTATACAAAGTTTTGTTAACTTATTTTCAGCAACAAAAATAATAAAGAGACTTTATAAACGCTCTGTATATTTTTGACAACTAATAAAGAATAGTAGCCAATACATTAGGAGCCAAGTTTTTCAGATTTTCACAATTAAATTGATTATTTTTTTAATGATATATAATAGCAAAGGAACCCAAAGCAAGATATCAGTTAAATTTCTTCTCTACAATTGCACCTAGAATTTATAGTGAACTTCCAGACAAAATTCAAAAGTGTAGTAAATTCAACAAATATTAGAACCTCCTAAAGGATTAGCTTTTGAGTAGGGAGGGTGCTGAGAGCTCGTTGGGTGTGATCGAACATTGCCGTGTGTATGTGTGTGCGAGAGAGAGGGAAATAGATATGTATGTAGAAGGCAGTACTATTATTGTTGTTTTTGTGTTGTAGGTAATATCAAGATATCGCTTTTTGAGTTTTAGCCGATAGCTTGGTCAACTTTGAACTATGAGAAAAATAAAAAACCGTTTTATTTGTTATTAAATAAACGGTACCAGGAACTGGCGCATACTTTCTCACAAACATATTTAAATTATTAAACAGATTCACTGTGACTTCATAATTTTGTAGGTGGGGTAGGAGAGGTGATTTATAAAAATAGGAGATTGACTAATAAATATTATTATTATTATTATTATTATTATTAGAGAGAAAACTATTCGATCGATTTCGAACAAATTTGCACAAAACACGTCAATTAGGCTTGTATGCACGAAAAAAAGTTTTGGAAATTTTTGAAAAACAATCCCCTTTATGGCCAAAAAAACCCCAAAAATCAGTTGTTATTATTATTATTAGCTAAACGAGAATTTTTAGAAAGATGCGATTTTTTGCATATGGTAGGGTACATTAAAGGCTACAAATAAGCCAAATTTTATAAAAATCGTTAGAGCCGTTTTTTATAAAAAAATAATAACAGATTTTTTGGGGTTTTTTGCCAAAAAGGGGGTTGTTTTTCAAAATTTTGCTAAACTTTTGTCGTGCATCTATTCAGGCCTACTTGACATATCTGGTGCAAATTTGTTTGAAATCGGTGGAATAGTTTTCGCTCTAGCTTTGTCTACACACAGACAGACATTTTGTAAAAACCACTTTTTTGGACTCAGGGGGTGCCAAAACGGATATTTCCACAAAAATCTCAACATCGATTTTTTTGCGATCATTATACTTTCTCTATACTATACTAGTATAGTGAGAAAGTAAAATGTTTGTTTCCCTAAAATCTGCTGCTAATTTAGTAGTTTTCGAGATATTTAAAAAAATGTAAACTGCCACCATTTTTAAAATATACGAAAAAGTTTTGGTTTTTGTACATAAGTAAAAGGTTTCTTACCAAATGTGTATCCAAAAGTTGCTTCAATAATACTTCATACATCCAAAGGTTTTTATTAAAAAAATATGGATATCTGGAAAACGAAGCATTTCTGAATGTACGTTTATATGAACTTTTTCCTTTACTTTCACTAGTAGAACACGCCCTGAAAGTTTATCCGTTTCTTTCTGAACCACCCTGTACTACATACAGAAATTATTGTTGAATATTTTGTTTGTTTATGCACCTTTTGTTCATTGTTGAAAGGTCCCGAATCACTGAGTATGTCTGTATTCTCTTTTATTAATTATCTTTATTTTCTTATTTTCCGAAATTTTAATGGTCTTTACGTTTTTTCATTGATTGTAAATTCAACTGTCGCAGCTTAAATGAATGCACACATTTCATCAGTCAATTTGTTTCCCATTTCATTCGATCTTAACTTAATATCCATGAAAGTTGTAGTGGAGGCCGCCAACTGATAAGTTCTTAGGGGCCGCTGAGCTCGTAATCCGTCACTGCTTGTATTCGTTATGTTTTTTTGGTCGGTTATAGACAACGTGTAACACATTTTTACGACGGAATTAAGCAGCTCAAACTTGAATTCTGCAGATGAAAGGCAACCTTGACCCTTTCTCTTTAGAAAAAATATCAAAGCATAATTCGCTTTCTGATTTGTCAAAATCTTATACTATTTTGGATGTCAGACATTCATAGCCTTAAACAAGTTCCTCTTGTTTCATTTAATACCACCTGGAGAGTTTTTTAATTTATGTATTTAGTCAATGAGTTCAGTAGACTAAAGGACTAAATATGCCAGACTGTCAGAATGTTTTCTCTCTCTCTCCCGCACAAAGGTTTTTTATAAAATTTCGAAATGTGTGTTTGTTCTTTATTTTGGCTAAAAAAAATCAACTCTCCACAACTTAACCTAAATTAAATTTTCAAAAATCGGATTTAGAAATCCCAAACTTCCGTGCAGGTTTAAAATATACTTCAATGTACATATTTCAAAGTTTATGTTTTCTTGTATATTTATTCCTTTTCTTTCACCTACAAGCCGCAAAAGGACTTCATTATTTTTGCGGATATATCTATTTCAGGGTCTCTGACCCCCAAAACCAGTTTTCACGTCACGTTTGACGCTTGAATAGCTGTAACCTAAACTGTCGGATGT
>JAGFPH010003067.1:34659-46238 GCA_018207615.1 Philaenus spumarius
GTAGGCTATGTTATGTGGTGACATGTAGGCTATGTTATGTGGTGACAATAAAATTATTTGCAACACACTACTTTTTTAACGTTTTGGAATACCCTGTGCATACGCAGTAAGATAAGTTAAAACTGTTTTCCCCAAAATTACCAGTGAACACAGACCTTTAAAATAAGGTATCACTCGATCTACCTTATGTTTGAAAATTTTCCAAAAACGACTCCACTTTTGGGGCATTTTTGAGATATGAAAATATTTTAACTGAATTCTGTAGGGTCGAAATAGAGGAGTTTAAGCTAAAACGAAGGTTGCAGCTCATTTGGTTCACTCTGTGTGTGTATTCGCACTCTACAAGCCGCATTTTAAATCCGATTTGGTCCAAATTTGGTGCACACGTCAATTGACTATGTAAGTTCGTTACCGGAACTAACAATTTTTCGAGACTTTTCGTACGAGAATGAAACTTTTTTAAGGTTTTATCCAAAGAAATAAATGTATAAGATGTAAATATTCTGCACATTTTGTTTTCTACACTACCTTATAGCTCGCTTGGTTCCCCAAAAATCGATCAAAACGTAAAATACCATAAAAGTACCCGGTTCAAATCCACCGTGGGGGCATCTACTGATCCGAGGCCGACGGCCGAGTTTGTATCCTGCGAGCGAAGGGAAGGTCGCGTAAAAAACAAAATGTGCAGAATAGTATCCTACATTTATTTTTTTAGATAAAAACACAAAAAAGTTTCATTCTGGTACGAAAAATCTAAAAAAATAGTTACTCAATGTCAAAAAACGTTCTCCCGTTTGTTGGTTTTTTTTTTGGCTAACGAACTTATCCGAGTGACTTAGACAACCGACGTGAGTACCAAATTTGAACAAAATCGGACTTAAAATACGGCCGGTAGAGTGCGAACACATGTACATATACAATTTTTAAAGACACCCCAAAAAGTGTTCTACGGACCATGATCAGTGCTCTTTTACTACCTCCTACCTTAGGTCCATAAGGGTCATTGCAGTAGCTCATCTTTCGCTAATAACGGGACCCGTGAATCTTACTAAATACTATTTGCTCAGAGCTTCATTATCCAGTTTGCAGCCAGTAACCAGTAGTTTGCCGTTCCTACGGTTTATCACGGGTTTGTTTTGCGTAATTGTAAACGGGTTTGCAAACTTTGCAGACGCTGCGGCAATTGAGGTTATTCCGCAGCCGTTAGGAATTCCTCACGGTTAGCTTCAGTCAAAGCTGTGTTTATCTGCGAAAGAAATACTGGAATTTATCAAGTCTCGTGATCTATCACGCAGTAAGTGTTGGACCGAAGGTCAGTCGCAGTCGTGGATTGAAGACAAAATGGAAAGTGTTTGGAATTTAGAGAAATTAATTCAGGTTAAAAGAAGTAGCGGTGTATATATGTGCCCAACAAGATTAAAAACGTCCTTGCATTTCGAGTTGTTCGACAGAAAATGTTTTCCTCTCTGGTGGGTTTCATGAATTAACCCTTTGAGAACCAAGAAGTGATAACATTTGAAAAAAACTATATATTTCTTTATTTTTGTGATTAACTAAGGTTGTTTAGTAAAAAACATTTTATTGTTATTGTTTTTTTTAGTAAATAATATACATATATAAATACCTTAGTAAAATTATGCAAAACATCCCCAGTCGGAGACCAGATATCTAGTCATATCCCGTCAGCTTGGAGGCGAGCCAACCACCGTTTGCTTTATTTCCGCCATCAAACCACAGATATGATTAGATATCTGGTCTCCCTAGCCTAGATTCGAACCCAGTCTTCTCATCAGGAAGACGCAACGTTATCCACTAGGCTAAGACTTGATTAAAGAAAATTGACAAATTAACAAAACTTCAGTTACTTTACTTTCGGTATAAATATTACGTGTAAAGTAAAAGTAAAGTAAAAGATAGTTTATCAGCACCATCTAGGGGTGGTTATAGGAATTGCTTGGTTGCTCTTAAGTTTGAATCTGTATAATTTGTATTCGTGAGGGGTTTATAATAATAACTTAGATCAGATCTTAAAGTTAAATAATTAATTTAAAACAATATGCTACCCTTATAATAAAAACTACTGACAAATGAAAGACTAGAACGTGTTTTAAAAGATAATCTAGTGCATCTATGAATTCTAGCTTGTGCTGCAACCTATTAGAACTATTTGGAACTAACACAATTTTTATATGTATTGTACAGGGACTTGTGAGTCCCTTAAGGCATTTATAAGTTAGATTCCACTTTATTTGAAAAGAATATAAAATAATAACTAAGCGGGACTTGAGAGTCCCGTTGGGCCGTAAAGGGTTAAGTAACTTTATGTATGAACTCGTTCAAAAATCCACTATACCGGGTTGACGCCAATATGAAACATTATTTTACCTCGGTTTTTAGATAAGATATTACAAAACAAACAATATCTGTACATATAAATAAAATATAAGTGTCTGTATGTTATTTCAAAATAAGCAAGATGAAAAGATGCAACACCTTTTCAAGACTTCGACTCGTGTTTTTTTAATAACTGTCAAAATCGGATTTCCCGTAGTCAAAAACTTATCAAAAAAGATATTCACACTGTATTTTTAAAATGTTTACCCAAAAACGTGATCCCCGACGTGCTACGACTCTTTAACTGCAAAAATCGGGTATCCCGTACCCAAAAATATCTAAACGATACCCCACACTGTATTTTTTTAAATGTTGACCCAAAAAGGGATCCCGACGCCCAACGACCCTTGTAAAATCGGGTTTAACCCATAAAAATCATATAAAACGATATCGAGCACTGTATTTAAAAAAAAAGTTGAAACCAAAAACGTGATCCCGACGCGTTACGACTCTTTAACTGTCAAAATCGGTTTACCCGTACCTAAAGATATATAAAACGATTTAAAAGATATATAACACTGTATTTTCAAAATTTTGACCCAATATTTTCAAAATAGCGACCCGAAAACGTGACTCCGACGCGGTACGACTCACGCTGGAAAGCTCAAAAGCTTTTTAACTCTCCGCAATAAAATTTCGAAGATTTTGGCAGCACCAGAAGTTTTCTACGACGTCTGTGAGCGCATATAGGATCTTGTCGACAGACAGACGCACAAGAATTTTCGCAAGATTTCAATACTTTGGCACTTTAATGCGAGCTGAAGTAATACTTTTTCTAAGCGTAGGGTTATTCGCACTTTACCAAAACATAAGCAAGCATTTTTTAATTTATTGTCTGTCTGTTTGTTTGTTTGTTGTGGCTAATCTCAGGAATGGTTGAGCCAATATTGACGAAACTTTCATTTGCATGTAGAGGACTTTTGTAGATTAATCTAGGCTACTTTTTATCCTGGAAATAATTAGGGTTCCTATTTGAAAAATTGAAAAACTTATGGACACAATTAGGGGTTTGAAAACGGACGTGACACGTGACCATTATGAAACAATTGATTTGTGATCAAAAGATTAACACTTTAACAGCATCATCTGTGTTTTAATTTACCGTCTACACTGGTTTGACCGTTAAATATACCGGGTGTCCCACGAAGAGGTCCCTATTTTTGAATTAATATATTAGATGCACCGAACACTCTACAAACCTGAAACTCAACAGTCCTAACATACACATATGTAAAAGAAATACACCTGAGTATCAGTTAACTCTGACACATTAGGACAAAATGGCGGGATATCAAAGAAATAGTACCTTTTCGTTAAAATAGTTTTATTTGCTTAAGTGTTACAACATAATTATTGAATTTTAACGATGTTACTAAGCACTAAACAACGTTAGGGAATTAAAGATATAAGTAACTCATAAATAAATTTAATCTATTTAATCTATAAACCTTATTCAAATTCAAACTGATGTCCATCGATCGCAATGCACTGATGACAACGAAATAGAAAACAGTCATACGCTTTGCTGAACAACTCTCGAGGTATCAACAACAGTTCCTCTTCGATCAACCTCATTAGTTCATCGTCTGTCGCAATGTTATGACAATAAACCTTCTCCTTCAAAAAGCCCCACAGAAAAAAGTCACAAACAGTCAAGTCTGGAGACATTGGGGGCCAGTCCATGAAGCTGCTGCCACGACCTATCCAACGGTTAGGAAGATTTTGGTCCAAAACTGCTTTGGCCACATTAGCATAATGCGGAGGAGCTCCATCCTGTTGGAAAAAAACGTCTTTCATCTCAGGCTGAGAAAGATGAGGAACTATGTGATTGCTTAAAACTGATGCATACCTTTCTCCAATCATTGTTTGTCGGGATATGTCATACGACAAAACACCATCCTTGGTAACAGCAGCCCAAACTGTTATACCTGTTGATTTTAATTTCTCTTCTTGTAAGATATGTGGATTTTTTGTGTTATAGTAATGACAATTATGCCTGTTTACAGTTCCTGTTCGATAAAATGTCGCTTCATCTGAAAACACGATTCCTTCATGCCATTTGCTATCTACGTCAGTCTTTTCAATTATTTTCGAACAAAATTCCAATCGTCTGTCAGTATCATTTAGCAGTCCGTGAACTAAATGAGTTTTATAATGTTTGATTTTGTTCTTTTTGGCATACATTTGGACAGATGAGGAGGTAAAATGCAAAACCTCACATGTCCATCAAATCAAAATTTCCAGTAGGAGCAAAAAACGTATGTATAATTACCACAACCATATAAACTATGACTGAGTTGCTAAACACATTTTTCCTATGTTCAATGTGAGTAACTGAAGGCTTTCCCCGCTAGAAGGCCTCAGGTTTATTAAATAATAATGTTTTAATTTTGGACAAGTGAGGTTTTGTTTGAATTTCATGGACATGTGAGCATTTGCTTGAAATAAAGCTTCATTTTGTGTGGTTTTGAATGAAAATATTTTATAAAAAATTAAGTTGTGTCATAAACTAGAGTTAAGAGAATTTTTTAAGAGTATTTTTGAATTAGAAACAAAATAAAATAACAAATGTTCTATTTTTTTAAGTACAGTAAAATAGGTTATCAACGATAAAACACTGATTATTATAAAATAGGAAATATTACACTTAGGCATTGTTAAAAAGATTATTATTAATAAAACTTAGGCCTACTGTTTGTTTTTTAATAAGTACTTTTTCTTGTAAATTTTGACAGTTTATTGGGGATGCGGAATACTACCCCCCGGAAAACTACCCCCCCCCGCGAAACGCGACACCCCCCGAGCTCCCGACAACCCACCAGAGGAGCCCTGCCCGCGACTGGCATACTATCCCCCTAGCAAAAGCGGGTCGCCGGAATACTACCCCCCGGAAAACTACCCCCCCAAGCAGGTTCCTACAATTATACTGTTATCGGAAACATACTGTGACTAAACAGTTTAGGTTAGTCCTCTAGTATTTTTTTAATTCTAATTATATAAAGTGATAACCGCATCGAAACTTGAGTGTGCGTGACTGGAAAACTGCCCCCCCCCCGATCTCTGACGTCAAAATGACGTAGGAACCTGTTTGGGGGGGTAGTTTTCCGGGGGGGTAGTATTCCGGCGACCCAGTTTATTAAGTTTTTTTTTTAAATTTAAACATGAAATTTAAAACGACACTAACTACCTGTTGCACAATACAATGTTCTCTGAACATAACCTGCAACCAAACACAACAGCTACTTGCTACAGTTTACAAAATGGTGGGTCACGTGACCTGCAAAAACCATTCCTATTGGCTAAATAGCACATGTGAGGTTTTGCTTGGAACTGGCTGCAAAATAAGTGAGGTTTTGTTTGAAAGCCTAATTTTAAGTATGCATTTTAAATGTGTTATGTGGGGTTTTGATTGAACTTTGTGAGAAATAATAGTGGCTTTTATTAAGTATTATACGAATCAGAGCCTAACTCGTTTTTTTAATTTTTGGACATGTGAGGTTTTGCATTTTACCTCCATCTGATGACTTAGGTATCCCTGTAGCAGATTCCACCTTTCTTACTGAATTAGGCGTATTTGGAGATTCCATGAAAGCAGCACATACGATTTCTTCATTTTCTATGTTGGAGGATCTATGGTATTTTTTTTGTATTGACCCCGTTTCTAGTAGGATAGTCATCCACTTACGAATAGATTTCCTTGACGGTGGAACTACACCTGGGTACCTTTCCCTAAAACACCTTATTGCTTCATAATCATTTTCAAAGGCAATAGCAGGAACAACATTTCACTTTTTGCTCAGTTGAAAACGGCATGGTACATAAGACACTTTACAATGCAACCTAATAACAAATGCCAATGTTTATTAACAAATATGTTCATTGTTGTGGATACACGCAGTCAGCTGTAGCTGTTCCTATTCTAAATAAAAGTAGGTTTACTCTTAAAATACAATTGCTGATTTTGTTGTTTTTTTGTTTTCCGCCATTTTGTTTGGATCAGTTAGAATTAACTGATACTCAGGGGTATTTCTTTTACATATGTGTTAGTCACGACTATAGAATTTCAAGTCTGTAGCGCGCTCTATACGTCTGTCATATCAATTCAAAAATAGGGACCTCTTCTTGGGACACCAGGTATATCAAAATAGTATAGAAATATTCTGAAATGTATTCATAATAAATATGTTAAATACACCTCAATAACTGATTTGTATGTTTGTTCGTGAGTAATGTGTAACAAACTTTCTACCTAATTAAAATGGCGGCCGTTTGAAATGTTTGATGAAAATCATCAACTTTACGCATATAAGTGTTTTTATGTGTTGTATTTTACTTATAAGCAATTTAACGTTGGAAATAAAAATAAACAAATAAGTAAGAACTTTCCTGTATTTTAAGTTGTCAATAAAATGATTTTGATAAGTACTTACTTAACTGTCTCTTTCCCGATAACTTTAGTATAATATGGATATACAAGTATATTATGGGACACTCAAAACTTCCGATTGCTTCAAAAGATACTTTGGGCTAAGTTAGTATCGTTCCCCAAGAGATATTTGTTTGTTTTAACAAACACAAAAGTTAAAGGGGGGGGGGGCTTTTAAGACACCTGATATATTTAGTGAACAAGAAACAGCACTACAGGTAAAAGTCATGAATAATTATTTAGATTTTAAAATTTTCACAAAATTCTTTAAAATAATTTCCAGATGCATTCAGATGACATACCTAAGCCTCAGAATTGATTTCCGGACTCATAGACATCGAAAAAGAGTGAAACCCCGATTGTGTGAATTTAAGGTTTTCCCCAATTTTGCTTTGAGTTGACAAAATTTCAAAATCAGCTCAATTTAGAAAAATCGGTGTTTTTTGAACTCAAGGATTGATGCTCTACAACTTTTAGGGAGGGGGTAATGATAAAATTTTATGTTGGAAAGTTACAGCACATTGAAAATGGGTAAAACACAGTTTTTGGCAAAGTTGGAAAAATTTGCTGTTTTTGGGATACCATAAAAATCGAACTACTGGACAAATTTTGAACTTTGTTTTTTTAATCAACGCGAAATTTAGTCCTCTTTAATTTACTACAGAACTATTCTTTACATAATATGCACCGTTTTTTAGTTATAAGCAAAAACTGGAAAAATTCCGAAAATTTCTAGGTTTTTTGCACCCCAAAAGTTGCCCCCCCCCCTTTCGAGGTCGCATGATTAGATTTCGCATACCCACACCATACCAAACGATCCTAGAAAAAAATCTTTTGCCGCAATTAATGTAAGCTGAAACCCTCATATTTACTGTACTGGGCTAGCAACATTTACACGTATTTTACAGTTCGCTGAAATGAACAGGAAAAGTAAATAGCATACAACTTTGATCAGCTGCTCTAAACTAAAATCTTTTTGTTAACTAACACTGTGTACAACTGGTTAAAATAATATAAAACGCTTTATAAGTATTTACATGTCATTAGAATAACTTACAAGCATATGCTAGTAAACTATTATGCAGGTATTGCTAGTTCGTATTCAAGTAATTAAAAGCAAAAAGTGGAAATATAGATAAGAATACCTGCAACCAGTTTAGCTGTACAAATGGCAAAAGTTGCATTCTTGGAGTTTTTTTTCCACACGAACGTGTTAAAGTGTTTCCATAAAAAAGCTTTTACTAGTCCGACGTTCAAATTAAAAAAAACCTGTTAACCTGAACTAAATAAAAATAAACTACCTCTATTATGTAAATTGCATTGTGTGCCCACAAGTCAACGAACCGTATTGAGCTCTTTATGTTAAACGTAATACCGAATTAAGTTTAATAGAAATGCATAGCTAACAATTCATTATACACCTACGCGACTCCCTCACTCGGAGACTTCAACGCGTGGGTAGGAAAGAGTGCGTGGACGTCAAACGTTTTACTGACAAGTTTTTATGCTATGATATCGTAAAAGTTTAAAAGCAATGGACTGAATGGTATACTTAACATGGATATACAGGGTGTCCCCGAACTCTTTGGTCCCCTTTTGTGGATTTGTTAATGGGATCGAGACCATTTATTTCACAATGTAAACTTGGGTGTACGGTGCTTACTTCTTTGGTCTTTCTATTGTATTTTTTACAAAATAATTGATATCTAGAGAACGGTTTTACTGATTGAGTTCAAAATTGAAACGATGTTATAACTAACAATTATCTATTTTAATTCAAATAAACGATTATATCCAATCGTGCATTTCAAAAATGGCGACTGTTTGAACATTTCAAACCTAAATTACCCAAAAACCGTACATTTTAGCAAAAATTAAAACAAACACTTTTTTGTAGCTCTTTTAATTCTCTTTCGGATGGTGTATTTATCAAAACTATCGGATGAAGGATACTAGTTAAGTTACAGATAACAGCATACGTAACCACAATATTGTTATGTTTACTGTGTTGGTATAGGATGCCGGGTTGAACAAACTAATTATTACACATAACTTAACTATTAAGGAATATACAAAACTGCAATTTGATTACTTAAGTCAAAGGGATGAAATGTAACTACCCTTAAAATTAAATAATAATTTGACCACGCAGCTGAACCGCTGACGTGAGTCGAGCAAATTTCCAAAATTAAGTTTATGGGCGTATGTTTTAGGATTTCAACCAACAATTTGTGAAATACTGTAGGTCTATTTACGACAATGCTGAATAGCTGCAAAATGCTTCGCACGCCATTCTGCATATCGGTAATACCTTCAATACACAAAGAATTGCGTTGTTCGCACGCCATTCCGCATATTGGGAGTATTTTCAATACGCAAAGCATTGCGTGCTTCGCACGCCAACCCCACGGTATAATCCACCAAATGGCTTTGAACCGGGTACTTTTATGGTGTTTTACGTTTTGATCGATTTTGTGGAGCGAGCTTTAAGGTTGCGTAAAAAACAAAATGTGCAAAATAACATCCTACATTTACATTTGTAGAAAAAAACTCTAAAAAACATTAATTCCCGTAGGAAAATTCTGAAAAAATAGTTACTTCCGGTCAAAAAACGAGCTTCTGGTTGTTGGATTTTTTCTGCCAACGAAGTCGTCAACAACCAACATGTGTACTAAATTTGGACCAAATTGGACTTAAAATACGGCCGCTAGAGTGCGAACACATATATACATATATGGAAATTCGCTAAAATCCACTTACTGTTTCTATATTCTCATAAACTATTCAACTAATTTCACTAAAATTTCACAATTTACACATAGTCTACCAGGAATTTTTAGATAGTAGGGCATAATCCACGATAGGCGTAAGCGTGCGGCCTTCTTAGTAGCTAAATCTGCCTTAGGCCGGCCATACACGTTACGGTATACCGGAGAGGTATACCTGCGCAGGTTTACCTCTCCGGTATACCTGTACAGGCGAGAGCTGACACACGTTACGGTAGACCGGATGGGTGAAGAATTTCTACAGTCGAGAAATGGCGAGCCAACAAGATGACATGATTGCTTTGGTGGGTTTGTTAGTGGTTATGAACAGTAAAAAAAGACGAAAACGCAGGACGTTTTTCTAAAGCTTTAATTCTCATTGCAAAAGATTTTCCCATGAGGTCATAGCGGTCATCTTGAGATGGAGGCTTCTTAAAATGATCTCTCACTGAAATCAAAACTTCGGTTGTCAGTTCCTCAGATTTCCGTTTTTTTGCTACATTCGGATGCAGGGGCACATCAGGTAAATACACTTTGGTAAATACACATTGTCCGTACCCGCTCCAGATTTAATTGACGTATCGAGCTTTTTCTTTTACTTGCGCACATTGCTTCTAAAATTTTTTTTTTTTTACCGCTGAACTCTTATTCGCATCAGGCTCAATTTCCTTTAGTTTCGTAACAAGTCTGTCATAAGCGGCCTCTCTCACGTCACGGTCATGGTACTCCTTGCTCTTAATTCGCCACAAACAGGGTTCTGATCTGTAAATTTCAATGAATTCCCCCAGAATTCCGTTCCGTTTTCGGACAGACATGATGTCGTAAACGCAGCAAAACAATAAAATGTATACACTATAGAACTGGCTTGAAGACCAGTGGCACGCGAGTGCAAAGAATATACAATTTAGTAAGCACAACACGAACACAGAACTCAGCAACACGAAGCTCTCTAGTCGGAGTATTCGCCACAGCTGACTCAAACCTGTGCAGGTATACCGGACGGCCCACACACACGCTCAGGTGAGCACACCTGTGCAGGTAAAAAGAATTGAATTTCGATTCTTCTCCGGTCGCCTGTGCAGGTCATTTTACCTGTGCAGGTTTGCCTGAAGTGGTTGGCACACACGCTCCGGTTTACCTGTACAGGTCACCTGTACAGGTATACCTCTCCGGTATACCGTAACGTGTATGACTGGCCTTAGTATTACCCTTCCCCTTTGGTCACTACAAACAAAAAGATTTAAATTGGATAGTTGTTCCTACACAATACAAATTAATTACACAAAATTCACAAAAACTATAAATTTATCTAAAAATATTTAATACTATTATTAATTGATATAAAAAACATTTGCAATTCGATTACTTAAGTCAAAGGGATGAAATGGAATAACCCACTCAGAAAATTACATCAAGCAATAGCGGAGCATTGCCAGGACCACTAGTTTCATAAAAAGTTGTATCACAATGTATGTTATCCAATCTGCACGGCTAAAAGACGTTCTTTGTTCGCTGGAGAACGACAGTAGGAAGGGACTTCAATTCCACACTGAGTAGTATGTCATCTTTTATAATGTGTTTCTGCTGGAGTTTGTATAGGTGTGTGTGTCAGTATGTTGCAGAAAGATAATTGCTTCGTATTCTAGATTTGACCAGTCAATGGTCCTCAATGTTGTTACAAATTCAAATCGGGGAATTGGAAGAACCAATTGAAAGTATCAAACTACAATATAATCATACTTTCAGAAATGTTCCTTAATTTTTCATTGAATATCGAATTAAAAATATATTGAAATTACATCAATGTTATACTGAGTAGGTTATTCTGATTTTCTTCTATTGGTACTATTTTAGAGCGTCCAAGCCCATCCAACTAACGGGCTGATACATTCACTGATCTAACTTAAAATTGAAACAATCTAAATATTTTTATAATTTTATGTTCTCACTATACCATAGTACCTATAGAGAAAGTATAGTGATCGCAAAAAAAA
>JAGFPH010003067.1:75782-87201 GCA_018207615.1 Philaenus spumarius
GGGGGGGGGGGGGTTTGGGTGATCAAAGTTATTAAAAAATGACTTCTTCAAAACTACCGAATCGATTTGAATAAAATTTGGTATGTAGCTTCCACTAGGGCCATAGGTGCTCACTAAGAAAGGGTTTGAAAAATTCGAAATTTTAGGGGGGGGTTTGGGGGGATCAAAGTTATTAAAAAACGACTTCTTCAAAACTACAGAATCCATTCGAACGAAATTTGGTATGTAGCTTCCTCTAGGGCCATAGGTGCTCAATAAGAAAGGGTTTGAAAAAATTTGAAATTTTAGGGGTGGTTTGGGGGGATCAAAGTTGTTAAAAAACGATTTCTTCAAAACTACCGAACGGATTGGAATGAAATTTGGTATGTAGTTTCCTCTAGGCCCATATGTGCTCACTAAGAAAGGGTATGAAAAATTTCGAAATTTTAGGAGGGGTTTGGGGGGATCAAAGTTACTAAAATCATAATTTCAGATCTTTTATTATTATGACAATAGTGCTTTTATTATTTAAGATCTATATATATATATAAGCCAAATACCACTCACTGACTGAACACTTAAAAAGAATACAATTACGTTAAAGAGACTGAAAATACCAACCACTACGGGCAACGCCGTACGGGTCAGCTAGTATATATATATATATATATGATTTTTAATGGCACCCTAAAACGTGGTCTGGTGACCATGATCGTTGCTCATTTGCAACTCCCGACCTTGGGTCTTACCATAAGGGCCACTGCAATAGCTCATTTTTCCTATGGAAATTCGCTAAAAACATTAAATCGACTTGCATGTGCTATAATATATCACATTATACAACGACTGTTCGAAACTTTACTGGGTTATTTGTCAACAAAAAACAAGCGAATAATACAATATAACTAGTGTCCTATCTCGATCTGCTTTTAGTCTGTCAGTCTGATTTTTACAAATACCTTAATATCTCAGAAACGGTTTAAGATATAATCCTAAAACTGGGTATGGATATTCATCTACATAGGGTATATTTCAATTCAAAACATTGTTTTTCTGCAACATTCCATTTCAAAATGGTGGCAGTTGAAAATTTCGAATGTTAAATATCTATAAAACTATACATTTTTTTAAAAGCAACGTTGTTCCCATCGTTGTTGAAGTTTATTGCTTACAACGACAACAAGAGTATAATATATCGATTAGCGATTCCTTTTCATTTTCTTGACTATGTTGTCCACTAATTCTTCGGAATACCCATTAAATGTCGAAACACAATAAATATATATTAGTTCTTTCTCATAGATGCCCTTAGATAACGACACGTTAATTAATCTGTGAACCGTAGCATTCAAAGCGGCTATTTTATGTGCCAATGAATGGCGTGAGTACTCTTTTATATATATGTGTGTGTGGCCTTTCTAAATACACTAAACGACAAAACACGGATACAAATAGAAAATGTAATGCGTAACGAAAAACAGTGTTATTAATTGGTCGCTAAGGCAATGACAAATATAACACACGCGTAACGAAAAAGCGTTTCAAATTGGTTGCTATGGCAATGAATGTAAATACATTCAAGAAACATGTGTTTTGGTTCATCAATTTAAATTGAAAGACGATCGTTCCGTCCGACGTAGTTCAGATATTACCGTCAAGCGCTGAACATCGGCAACATACATACAATAATTTTAGGTTAGGCTAGAAAGTAATTTTAAGTCTCGGCCTAACCTAAAATTATTGTACGAATGTGCCGTTAAGACAGGTAAAATAAATTAAACATAGGCCTACGCACAATAATTTTAGGTTAGGTCTAGACTGATGAACCAACATTTTATGTTTATTGAATGTATTTACAATGAATGGTCATTTAACTGTGTTTATCATCTTAGCTTTGATGTTATAATTGATTCTACACATTTATTACAATAACATTAAACGTATGGCAACAATTAATACACATTTGTATAAAAAACAAACTACAGTAATAATAAACGGCAGTTGAAAGATTAAAACTATGTATAATGTTGCTTTTAATTCTAGTAAAAGAATTGAAGAAAAGGCGTGTAAAACTTCCTTCCTGACGGGGGTCCCACGACCGCACACATTAACTTTTTTTAAACACATTCATATCTAGGAATACATAACTTTGGGAGGTGGTAGGCCTACTGGACTTAAATATAATTCGACCACGCAGCTAGACCGCTGACGTGAGTTGAACAAATTTCCAAAATTAAGTTTATATGCCTATGTTTTAGGGTTTCAACCAACAATTTCGGAAGTAGGTCTACTCACGAAGGCGTTGAACAGCTATCTGTGTGAACGCAATATATTAAAAGAACTAGTGGACCCGGCAATGCTTCGCTATTGCTTGATTTAATTTAAAGGGTAGTAAAGTTATTCCATTTGACTTAACTAATCGAATTGCAAAATGGTTTTTATGCCACTTAAGAATATACTACACAAATTTAGATTTATAGTTTGTAAACCTTTATAGGTAATACAGTAAACCTTTTGTTTGGTTTTACCTAATCTAAAAAAATTGATAGTTGTGAAGAATTGTAAGAAACCTGATTCTAAATTTTCCCAATTGGTTGCAAATAAACGTGTTTTGATTCATTGTAGGCCTAACCTAAAATTATGTTCAGTTTCTGATCCAACTTAGCTGTTTTATATTACGTAATATGTAATAACCAATGTTTGAATTAAATTAAAATATAGTCAGCATTTTTAGTTGATTTCTGTTTTTGTTTGCTTTAAGTTGGTCAATCTAACCTAAAAGAGCTGTTGGTTTTGAATAATAATAAACTGATTATAAATGCTAAGTAAAGTTTCTATGGTAATGAATGTAAACAAACATGTGTTGCTAAGCTTTTTATACGAACAGTTGTTTTTTTGCGCTATGGTCTTGAGCCCATACAAAAGAGGGCTGTTTAGTTTTTCCAAATTTGAAACTTTTTCAGGAACTTTTCATATTTTTTTATATAAAAACCTAGTTCGGACTATTACGAACATTTTAAAAGAAAAAATAGCCAAATTGGTCCAGCCGTTCTCAATTGATGCGATTTCAAAGAAACAGCAATTCATTTTTATTATATAGATTTGTTTGAGCCTAGTGGCCTCGCGAGTTTGCACCACTTGGCTTCTAACCGGATACTTTTATGGTATTTTATGTTTTGGTCGATTTTGGGGGAACGAAGCGAGCTATAAAGTCGCGTAAAAAATCAAAATGTGCAGAATAACATCCTACATTTATATTTTTAGATGAAACTCTAATAACATTTCATTCTCGTAGTAAAAATCTCAAAAAATAGGTACTTCCGGTCAAAAACGTACTTCCGGTTGTTGGATTTGCTTGGCTAACGAACTCGTCCGAGCGACATAGACAACCAACACGTGTACCAAATTTGGACCAAATTGGACTTAAAATGCGGCCGCCAGAGTGCGAACACATATATACATAAATACAGGGTGATTTTTTTAAATGGGCCACCATTGGCCTCTCAGAAACTATAAAAGTTACAACAATCTTTAAATGGGGGACCTTCCCTACTTTTTCCCTTTTATAAAAACTACAACATTAACATTTTCAAAAACTCCGCCATTTTTCCAATATGGCGGCCAACTTCATTTTTTCAAATGGAAACCCCCGTTTTTTATGTTGAATTTCGATTAAGGATACAAATTTAAGACATTTTTATTCTTTTGTATTTTTTCCTAAACCCAACCGTTTATGAGCTACAGCCTCTCAAAAATGTTCTATCTTATGTGATTTTTTTAATTGGGCCACCATTGGGATCTCAGAAAGTATTAATTTTACAGCAAACTTTAAATGGGGAACCTTTCCTTGTTTTATGAGAAATTAAAAAATGAAGTTGGCCGCCATATTGGAAAAATGGCGGAGTTTTTGAAAATGTTAATGTTGTAGTTTTTATGAAAGGGAAATAGTAGGAAAGGTCCCCCATTTAAAGATTGTTGTAACTTTTATAGTTTCTGAGATGCCAATGGTGGCCCATTTAAAAAAATCACTCTGTATATGTATTTTAATGACACCCCAAAACGTGTTCTGGGGACCATGATCGGTGCTCATTTGCTACTCCCGACCTTGGGTCTCACAATAAGGGCCACTGCAATAGCTCATTTTTCCTATGGAAATTCGCTAATAAGCTAAAATGTTCATAAATATAGGGCCGAAAAAGCATAGTTATCCGTCTCTTTCGAACGGATTATGAATAAACCATGCAGTTTCTTATTTACCTTTATTAGCTAATTACTATATTAAAGATGAGCTAGTGCAGTGACTCTTATGGTGAGACCTAAGGTCGTGAATGGTTAATGAACACCGATTATGGTCCCCAGAACACATTTTAAAGGGTCTTTAGAAATTGTATATTTGAGTACGTCCGAATTGGTCCAAATTTGGTACGCACGTTGGTTTTACAAGTCGATAGGAAGAGTTCGTTAGCCAGAAAAATTCAACAATCGGAAGCACGTTTTTCCGACAGGAAGTAAAATTGTTTTGAGATTTTTCGTAATGGAATGAAACTTTTTTTGGTTACTAAAGAAATGAATGTATGAAATTATTCTGAGCATTTTTGCATTTTGCCTATAGCCCGTCAGGTTCCTCCAAAATCGACCAAAACCATAAAAAGAATCCGATCCAAATGTACGTGAGGGCACCTTCTGATCCAAGGTCGACGGCAGGGTACGCGAGTTTGTCCCGTGCGAGGAAAACGAACCGAAACCGCAAGACGAAGTGCAAACTCGCAAAGCGAGATTTTCCAATGCGAGTGGCTAGAAGCTATTCTAGTGGTAATCAAATTCTACTAACATATTTCGTACACGTAGGCAGCTATTCGTGAGTGGACCCCTTTTCTAAATCTCTATATATAAAAGCCAAATCCACTGACTCGCTGATCACGATTTCTCCAAAACTACTGAACGGATTTTAACGAAATTTGGTACGCAGCTTCCTCTAGGGTCGTAGGTGCTCACTAAGAAACGTTTTCAAAAGAACTCAAAATTTTAGGGGGGTCTGGGGGGAGCAAAGTTAATAAATCACGATTTCTCTAAAACTACTGAACGGATTGGAATGAAATTTGGTGCGTAGCTTCCTCTAGGGCCGTAGGTGCTGATAAGAAAGATTTTTAAAAAATTCAAAATTTGGGGGGGGGGGGGTCAAAGTTACTAAATCACGATTTCTCTAAAACTACTGAACGGATTGGAATGCAATTTGGTATGTAGCTTTCTCTAGGGACCTAGGTGCTCGCTAAGAAAGGGTTTCTAATAGGTCGAAATTTTAGAAGGGTTTGGTGGGCAAAAGTTACTAAAAAAAAAACCTCCGAACGGATTGGAATGAAATTTAGTATGTAGCTTCCTCTAGGGCCTTAGGTGTTCGCTAAGAAAGGGTTTAAAAAATTTAGAAATTTTAATGGTGGTTTGGGGTCAGAGTTACTAAAAATCCCCATAAGAAATACATAGTGTAATATATTTATTGATATAATATATTTTTTGTTAATATACATTTAACTTTGATTTGTATATCCGTGCTAAAGCCGGATCGGGCCAGCTAGTTGTAAATATAAAATTAATTTTGGACATTCGCTCAACCAACGTTAACGGATCAGCTGATCGTAACTCTTGCTGTAGCGTTACCACTATAATTTGATTTATACATTCAATATTATTTACCACATGAACGTTGAGGTTATCCTTTATTTATTATTTCGGGTATTTCGTTTTACAATGATAATCGATTTGTTGGCTCGACGCGAAGTGTGAACATCCTTAACGCCAGCCTTGAGAACTGCAAATATTTGATTTTGCACGCATCCTTATGGATGTCAGTAGGTTGTTCTGGCCTTGATATATTTGAACAAATTGCATCGTGAGATGGGAGTTTAACGGTGCAGTCGGAGCGGGCGAGGAATCTGCAGCCAAACCGTTATCGGGTGGGCGTACAATGGGAACTAGGACATCGAACAACTTTCACAAGCTCTTGTCTACCGGAGCCGTTTGAATTTTAGGTGTAAACTTTGGCGTTCCCGCTGTTTTGCTTTCGGAGATTTTACTACCAATATAACAATTCTCGAAGAACAGGTTTACGGTATACCTGTGTGGCCTGATAAATTTGGGATAGCTGATCTACAAGTGTACTCGGGTAGGAATAGAAATTCAACGAAATCGTTCCTGCGTTTTACGGTAAAATAGCTACTTACCATGTTAGTTTATAGTCTGTTTACATACACGAATGAAAATTCATACAATTTATATACAGGGTGATATTGAAGTATGGATACTGCTTTATACTTCATATGTAAGTGATATTTTGAGACAGAAAGAAATTATACTGAACTGCTGACGTGAGTTGAGTAAATTTCCAAAATTAAGTTCATAGGCCTATGTTTTAGGGTTTCAACAAACAATTTGGGAAACAGGTCTATTCACGACGGTGCTGAATAGCTGCAAAGTGGTTCGCAAGCCATTCCGCATATTGGGAGTATCTTCAATTCACAAAGCATTGCGTGTTTCGCACGCCATTCCCCATATTGGGAGTATCTTCAACACACAAAGCATTGCATGCTTCGCACACCAACCCCACGCTAGAATCCACCGCATGGCTTTGAACCGGGTACTTCTATGGTATTTTACGTTTTGACCGATTTTGGGGGAACCAAGCGAGCCATAAGGTCGCGTAAATAAACAAAATGTGCAGAATAACATCCTAATTTTGTATATTTGTAGAAACAACTAAAAAACGAATTCATTCTCGTAGGAAAAATCTAAAAAATTAGTTACTTCCGGTCAAAAAACGTGCTTCCGATTGTTGGATTTTTTTTTAGCTAACGAACTCGTCCGACCGACGTAGACAACCATCATGTGTACCAAATTTGAACCAAATCGGACTTAAAATGCGGCCGCTCGAGTGGGAACACATAATTATATATACCTATATGATTTTCAATGACACCCCAAAACGTATTCTGGGGACCATGATCGGTGCTCATTTGCTACTCCCGACCTTGGGTCTTACCATAAGGGCCACTGCAATAGCAACAGCTCAATTTTCCTATGTAAATTCGCTAAAAATTCTGCATTATGGTGGGTTTTAAAACTTTGTTCGTCATCTTGAATCCGCTATATTATAACTTAATGTTTTTTTTAAATATGAAGGTATAGTACAATACAATAATTTTATTTTGCTTTTAAACATGTGCACAATGTAATTAGCAATAGTCCATTTGTAGGAACGAAATAGGAAATGTGTGCGTAACGAAAAAGCGTTATCAAATGGTTGCTATGGTAATGAATGTGAATACATTCAAGAAACATGTGTTCAAAAGTGAGTTAAGTTTTCTAACTATTGCAATTTTGTAATGTGTGTGTAATGCAAACTTAGAAAAGTAAGTTAGTATAATTTTATATTTTGATACAAGTATTATTGTGTTCATACGTTTAATGTTATTGTAATAAAAGTGTAGAATTAATTCCAGCCTGAAAGCTCAGATGGTGAATACGATTAAATGTCCATTCATTGTTCATACAATGAATAAAAATAATATGTTGGTTCATCAGTCTAGGCCTATCCTAAATGTATTGTGTGTATTTTTAATTTATTTGACTTGCCTTAACGGCAACATTGACATATAATTTATGTTTTGTGCAAATTTATGGCACAGTACGTTTCGAATGATAATTTTAATCTTTTAATTGGCGTTTATTATTAGTTTTTTTGGGATACAAGTATTTACTGTTTCCATACGTTTAAGGTTATTATAATAAAGGCGTAGAATTAATTATAACATCAAAGCTAAGGTGGTAAACACAGTTAAATGTCCATTCATTGTAAATACATTCAATAAACATAAAATGTTGGTTCATAAGTCTAGGCATAACCTAAAATTATTGTGTGTATGTTGCCGTTGAGGCAGGTAAAATAAATTAAACAGACGCACAATAATTTTAGGTTAGGCCTTGACCGATTGACCAACATTTTATGTTTATTGAATGTATTTACAATCTATATATTTAAAAAAATTCCTGATTTTAGTTCACTCACTTCCTGAAGTTAATACTTAACCGATTTTGATGATTCTTTTTTTATTTAAAAGATAATTTCCAGTTCTAAGTCACTGTGAAGCTAAATATTTGATTTACACTTTTATTTTAGTTTTATTCCGAGTTTTAAAAATGCATCAGTAGCCTATGCTACAACTAGGCTAAATAGGAAATACTGTAATTTGATTTTAAACAGCTGATAAACTAAATTAAATGGTGAAAGTTTGTCTGTTTGTATGTAGGGGGTAATCTCTGAAAGTACTGAACCGATTGAAAAAATAGTTTTACTAATAAAAAGCTACACTATCCCTGAGTAACATAGGCTATAATTTATTTCGATGAAAACATTTTTTTATTTCAATATTTGTACATTTAGTCGGAAAAAAATCTTAGGTTAGGCCTCTAGACTAATAAATTAACACATGTATTAACATTTATTACCATGGCTACCAATTGAATAAAATAACAGTGAACAGCTGTTTGCTTTAATATTTCCATTTACAGCTAATTTCAAACTTTGTATTTCTACATTTTAGGTTAGGTTTTATTAAAGTGTAGATTTGAGCCTTAATGGTTCTTTTAACCTTTATTATAACTGCTGTTATAAAATATACGAAATAATTTGATGTGAAGATTTAACATTATTTACCATTTTAGCTTTGGGGTTATTATTCATCATACACCTTTATTATAAAGAAATCATAACATGATTGTGTTTTTAGAAGGTTCCAACGGGGTTGGCGTGTGGAGCACGCAGGGGTGTCCCCTAGTTTCATATTAAATTGCATTAGGATTTGAAGAAAATGCGTGATGAACTTCGTTCCTGTCGGGGGTCCCACGACAGCACACATTATTTGTTTAAGTTACCTTAAAATGTAACATTTAAATTCATTTACACTTGTATTCATATATCCCTTTAATGAGTAGTAGGTGCCTTGTTTCAGGAAATCAGATGTACACAGTTCAAATTTCTTTTCTATCAAAGATTGTATAGAACCTGGCAGATTATCATATAGCTTAATTTGTTGAAAACTGTGGCTTTCAAGTGATCTCGTAAGCCTGTTAAGAGGGGTAAGCAAATCCTGTTTTATTCTAGTCTTATTAATATGTCTTGAGCTGTGATTAACAGTCTGTGAAATTATTTTGCTTATCTTATAGATAAAATTTTTTATACGTATACGAACGACACATGATTTCGATGTAAAATTTGACATGAAAACAATGGCGTAACCCGTTTTTTTTTTCGGATTATGCATTCGTTTTCAAGTTATAAGCATTCAAAACTGTGACGAACAAATTGTGTTAACTCATTCGTGGGCGGAGGGGGTGAGATTGTGTTGGGGTTTATGACTGAGGTACATAACAATTTTTGTATAATTTTTTTTTATAGTTTTGGTGTTATAGTATTTTTTTAGCAATTTATTTTTCCACTTATTCCCATTGAAGTAATTATTTTATTTATTTATTATTTGTTTACTCTGTCAGATTATGTTATTAGTTTGATTTTCCTTTTTCTTATTTTATGGCCAGCAAATTCCTCCACGTAGTTTAATTAGGTTTTCTCCATAAATGAGGTAACTTCTTCAAACGATCCTAGTAAGGCTTAAATGAATACTTACATTTTCTTTGTGTGAGATTTTGTTTCTGTTTTCACTTTATAAGTTATGTTGGGGTGTAAGTTCTTGCTGCAGTTATTCATATTCAATATTAAATTTAAGTTTAAATCGTGTACTTATTAAATTAGTGTTTATTTTATTGTTATTCTTATAAAAGTGACTAATTTTTGCCAAGCAATTTTGTTTATGCAAGAAAATAAATCAAATAAAACATAAAACACATTACAATTGTTTAAGTACTGGTAACCGTTAGAGCTTGTAAAGCACTCTTCCAGTAATACTAAAGCTTCTCAATTCCTTACAAAAACTAGTAAGTCGTAGAAGAAAAATGTCCATATAACAAAAACTCGTAAATAAAATTTTAAACCAAAATTTTTGTGCTTTTTTGCAACAATGGATTGTATACAATCAAAATAATAGTAATAATAAGAATAAATAGCTGTTGCAGCATTGATGGAATTAGTTGATGAAACTGAAATTCTTTCAAAAAAAGTAGAACTTAGTGTGTCCTATCAGGTTGTACGTACAATAGTTTACTTTCGTACAATTTCACCTCCACAGTTTAGAAGAACAATGTAATTAAAATGCTAAATAACATAAAAACTACTCAACAGCTAAACAAAACTAACAAATAAATTCATTTGACTTTATTTCGCGTTGCAGTGTTTTTGTTTTGTTTTGTTTCTAATTTATGTGTTACTGTTTGCGTTTTGTCTTTATTTGTGTTTAATTTGATATGTAAAGTTTATAGTTGGACATTAGTATTAAGTCTTTTTTGTTTTTAATTTTTCTTGTTTGCTAATTTATAGATTTGAAACAATTTAAAATTGCTAATTATTTTTAGATGACCCTTTTGTAATTTGTTGTAATTTTATATATATATATTAGTATTTCTTTTAGATTTTAAATCCAATATGTGATCTTGGTTGCAGGGGTGAAGGATTTCCATTTTACAACATATTATTTTAAAGTTTATTTCTTTTATAGACCTAAACATTGACAAAAACAGAATATATGCATTGGAATGAATATTATATTATAAATCTGGAAAGTTAAAAAATACAATACATTGAAAAGTAACCTTTTGTTTGTTCCTATATATTTGTCCTTTCTTTTGCGTCTTCTTTTCGAACATTGTTCAATTTCTACCACATAGGAAAATATGAGTAGATTTACCGTTTCCACAAACAGGTTAAACACAAAATTTGAAGTAGAGCAGTACTGGTAACTGCGAAGGCTTGGCGGAGCTGCAGCTAACGGGTCTCGACTGGAAGAGTTCAAAGATCAGCTGATTTCTCGACTCTGCTCCAATTGTTAAAGTATCGCTTTGTACGTGTCGCAGGAGGTTCAGGACAATGCTCAGCATAACCAAAGTGTGTTGAGAAAGGCTCCCATTGTTGTTGGACGATAGTGAAATGAAGCCAAATTCTAGGTCTAACTTTCATAGGCCGAGTTTGTGAAAACTGTGTATTGGTGTGAACGGCTTGTTTGTTTAAAAACTTTCAACATTTAGTCTGTACCAGCTGTAAAAGCTAGCTTTGTTTAAAAAATAAGTAACTTGCGAAAACGTAATAATATCAAAGAAAAGTAGCTATATTAAAACTTACGTCTTCAATTTGGAAAATTTCAAACATGCGTTCTGTCTAGATCTAGGAAATTTCAGACATGCGTTCTACCTAGGACTAGGAATTTCAGACATGCGTTCTACCTAGGACTAGAAAATTTCAGACATGCGTTCTACCTAGGACTAGGAAATTTCAGACATG